>BOPN01004192.1:110000-117500 GCA_017312705.2 Penaeus japonicus | reverse complement strand
AGACTGATTAATGAAGCAATTGTGTAAAAATAAAAATGAAATGAATAGAACAGGGAAAACAAAGGAAATATCAAACAAATATCTAGCAGAAAATGGTCTCTCTATCTATCTATCTCTCTTTCTCTTTCTTCCTCTCTTCTTCTCTTACCCCCCCCCCCTCTCTCTATCTATCTATCTCTCTCTCTCTATCTATCTACCTCTATTTCTCTTCTTCTTTCTCTCTCTTCCTCTCTTTTTCCCTTCCTCCCCCCCCCCTCTCTCTTATATCTTCTTCTCTCTATCACCCCCTCTCTCTCTCTCACCCTCACTGCTCCGCAAACGACTGAAACAAATTTGGTACACATGTTAAACAATCCCGACAACGTTTAAAGATATAGTATATATATAAAAAGAAAAAAAAACGGCCCATAAAAATATAACCTCATAAACAATATAACCTCATATAGCGTTATCAGACATGATAGAAATGATGAAAGACATAAAAGTAATCCCTAGAGGTTTATTATTTGTTGCTACACATAAGAAAGACGTAAGGTTTGCTGTCTCATCCACTCGGGGTCAGACAGAGTTCGTGTCTTCAAGTTGATCCCAGATTGCACTTTCTTGACCTTTTCCCTCCATTCCTTACTTAATCCAGATTCTACCTCCAGCTTCTTTTACATCAATCCCTCTCTTTCTTTCTCTCATCCTCCTCTTCCTCTCTCTCTCGTCTTTTCTTTTCGCCTTACCTCCCTTCCTTTGCTCCCTACTTCACTCCCTCCTATTCTCATCACTCCCTCCCTCCTGCCTCCTTCCCTTCCTCCCTCCTGCCTCCTTCTCTTCCTCCCTCCTGCCTCCCTCCCTTCCTCCCTCCCTCCCTCCCTGCCTCCGTCCAACCCGTGCTACCCACTACTTGACTTCCTTTTCTTCTTCCCTTCTCGTGCCTTCTTTTTCCTTCTTGCCCTCTTCTCCCTCCCTTCCGTCCCCCTCCTTCCCTCTCTTCGTTCGTCTTTCTTCTTCTCCTTTCCCTTCTTTTTCCTTGCGTCACTTTTCCTTCCATCTCCTTTCTTCCTTTATAATCTAATTCTCTTTTCCTATCCTCCTTCCTTCCCGCCCTCCCTTTCCTCCTTCCATCCCTCCCTTCTCCTCCTCCTTCCCTCCCTATCTCCCTTCCCCTCCTTCTCTCCCCTCCTTCCTTCCCCTCCTTCCCTTATCCCCTCCTCTCCCTTCTTCTCCCTTCCTTCCCCTAGACTATCGCCCCCCTCCACCCCCCACCTTCTTCCCTTTCCTCTCCCTTACCTCTTCCTTTCCCTCCTACCTTACACCCACCCACTCCTCCCTCCCCACCTCCCCTACCCGTCTACCCTCCACCCATCTCTGAACTCATGAGTCACAGGGAAGAGTCTTGAGCACAGGTCACGCTCGCACCAGCTGTTCGGGGTCAAGTCCAACACAGGTCAAGCGACAAGGTGAAGAAGTGCAGGCTTTATGTACTGTGCCAGCGCCATCTGTTGGCAAATTATCGCGTTTTATAGAATATATGGAAAGACTTTGTGATGTATTAATTTCTGGGCGTTTATTATAAAGAGAGAGAGTAGGAGTGTAGAAAAGACGTTGATTCTAGATTGATAGATAGATTGGTAGTCAGAAAAAGCAAAAGAGAGAGAGAGAGAGAGAGTGAGATAGATAGATAGAGAGAGAGAGAGAGAGAGAGAGAGAGAGAGAGTAAATATACATACATACATATATACATATGTGCGTATATGCACACACACACACAAACACACACACACACACAAACACACACAAACACACACACACACACACACACACACAAACACACACACACACACACACACACACACACACACACACACACACACACACACACACACACACACACACACACACACACACACACACATATATATATATATATATATATATATATATATATATATATATATATATATATATATATACATTAAATATACATACATACATATGTGAGTATATGCACACACACACACACACACACACACACATATATATAAATAAACACAAACCTTCTCATGCTTTGCAAACCCATGTTCTTTAACAGGCAGGGCAGTCTCGAGGTTTGTACAACACGCAAGAAACCTTTTTTTTTTTTTTTTTTTTTTTTTTTCAATCTCCTTCGCCGCCACCCAAGCAGGCAATCTCTCTCTTCTCTCTTCTCTCTTCTTTCTTTTCTCTTCTCTCTTTTCTCTTCTCTCTTTTCTCTTCTCTCTTCTTTCTTCTCTCTTCTCTCTTCTTTCTTCTCTCTTCTCTCTTCTTTCTTCTCTCTTCTCTCTTCTCTTTTCTCTTCTCTCTTTTCTCTTCTTCTTGGTATGAAGTTGGACTAAGAATAGAAATAGAGTGTAGGAAGAAGAAAGAGGAGGAAAGAGATAAGAAGAAGAACGAGAAGAATGTCGAGATAATTTGATAAAAAGGATGGCTAAGGGAGTAAACTATAAAGGAAGATTAAGAAGAAGAGATATATATGATGATTATAAGAAGCAGGATAAGAAGATAATGTCATTTTATACAGGATTTTTTATTTTGCAAATGACATCCGCATTCATTAGATACAAGAGAATTAGTATATGACTTTATAAACAACAACAATGATAGCAATGATAATGATAATAATATGAATGATGATAATAATAATGGTAGTAATATTAATGGTAGTAGGGATAATTATTTAAAAAATCAATAAGAACAATCATGATAGCAATATTGATGATTATAATAACAACGATAATAATGATAATAATGATAATAGTAATTATAAAAATAATAGTGATACTGATAATCATGATAATAATAATGATATCAACAACAATTATAATAATGATCATCATAATAGTAACGATAATGATAGTACTAATGATAACAGTAATGATAATAATGATATTGACAATGATGATGATAATGATGAAAATCATAACAACAACAACAACAACAAAAATAATAAAGATAACAAAAATAACGACAATGATAACAACCATGGCAATAATAACAGCGATAACCACAACAACAATAATAACAACAACAATAATAAAGATAACAATAATTGCAAGAAGAAAAGACAGTTCCGTGGCTGAGATCAAGTGCAATTGCCATACACAGAGTCAACTGTAAACTGTCTAACGAGAACAGTTACGCTCAGACCAGGTGTAATGAGACCGAAACACTCACAATCTCATTTGACGGGTAAGAATGAGACTGGAGATAGACCCGGAAATAGGAAATTGCAATTGATGTATGCAATTATTAATGGTTGGGTTGTGGATGGCAAAATGAGGGAATGTGGAGGGGGGAGGGGGGCGGAGGGGATGGGGGAGGGGGGACGAGGGAGGGGGGATGGGGGGGAGGTAGATTGGCATAAGGAGGTCACTTTAATAATGCGTTTCCATGGTAACCCACTTTCGAGAGAGGGAGAGATGGGGAAGGAGAGAAGGAAATAAGAGGAGGAAGAAGGTATGGAGGGAGGGAGGAAAGTAAGGAGGAAGAGGAATAGAGAAGGTAAGTGGATAGGCAGGGGAGAAGGAGGGGTATGCATGGAAGTGGGAGGTGGGGAGAAAGGAGGGAGGGAAGGAGGTGGGGGAGAAGGGGAAAGTATCGAAGGAAGGAAGTAAGAAAGGAAAAGGGAGAAAGGAGGCAGAGATAATGATGGAGTTGGGATAGGGAGGAATGGGAGTGGGAAGGTAGGGGGAATTTGGGAATAAAGAGGAGAGACGGAGCAAGGGAGAAAGAGATAGAGAGGGAGAAAGATATAGAGAAGGAGAAAGAAAGATATATATATATATATATATATATATATATATATATATATATATATATATATATAGAGAGAGAGAGAGAGAGAGAGAGAGAGAGAGAGAGAGAGAGAGAGAGAGAGCGATGAATAGACGAACAGAAATATAGATAAAACAAAATACAAATAAAACGAAAAAAAAACACATACAAAACAAAAACACAAAACAAACCAAAAAACGAAAAAAAAACAGAAACAAATACACCAAGAAATGCCACCAACAACACCCAAACACCATAAAGATGCAACACACGCCATGTTGCAAGCCCCGCCCCGCCTCGGCGCCACGGCCAACTGCAACAATAGCATCATTTCTTGTTTTATACATATTGAGACTGCAGTCTACTCTGCCTGCGGTATAAGTGGAGAAATCGCTAAAGAGGTCACTGGACCGAGAGAGAGAGAGAGAGAGAGAGAGAGAGAGAGAGAGAGATAGATAGATAGATAGATAGATAGATAGATAGATAGATAGAGAGAGAGAGAGAGAGAGAGAGAGAGAGAGAGAGAGAGAGAGAGAAATAGATAGATAGAAAGAGAGAGATAGAGAGAGAGAGAGAGAGAGAGAGAGAGAGAGAGAGAGAGAGAGAGAGAGAGAGAGAGAGAGAGAGAGAGAGAGAGATAGAGAGAGAGATAGAGAGAGAGAGAGAGAGAGAGAGAGAGAGAGAGAGAGAGAGAGAGAGAGAGAGAGAGAGAGAGAGAGAGAGAGAGAGAGAGAGAGAGAGAGATAGATAGATAGATAGATAGATAGATATAGAGAGAGAGAGAGAGAGAGAGAGAGAGAGAGAGAGAGAGAGAGAGAGAGAGAGAGAGAGAGAGAGAGAGAGAGAGAGAGAGAGAGAGAGAGAGAGAGAGAGAGAGAGAGAGAGAGAGATAGATAGATAGATAAATAGAGAGAGAGAGAGAGAGAGAGAGAGAGAGAGAAAGATAGAGAGAGAGAGAGAGAGAGAGAGAGAGAGAGAGAGAGAGAGAGAGAGAGAGAGAGAGAGAGAGAGAGAGAAAGAATGACAGATGAGAAAGAAAGAAAGAAAAAATTCAAATGCACAACGTCATAAAACAACACCTGTCAGAAACTGATCAGGGAGCCCGCACACTGCGCCCATTCCTGTTATCATAAAAAAAAAGAAAAAAAAAAAAGAAAAAAAAAAAAAAAAAAAGAAAAAAAAGAAAAAGAAAAAAAAGAAAAAAAAAAAAAAAAAAAAAGAAAAAAGAAAAAGAAAAGAAAAAGAAAAGATAAAAAAAGAGAAAAAGAAAAACAATAAAAAGAAAAAAAAGAAAAAAAGAGAAAAAAAAAAAAGAAAAAAAAAATAAAAAGAAAAAAATGAAAAGAAAAAAGAAAAAAAAAGAGAAAAAAAAAAAGAAAGAAAGAAAGAAAGAAGAAAAAAAAAAGTGATCTCGTCCACCTTCTCATCTCTTCCATTTCACGACCGACTAAGCAACATCCCATGAATGTTCCTTGCAATGATTGATTTCTTGTGATTGCATGACGCATGATGATACCGATAAAGATAAACTTCGTAAGGATTAGGTTTAGATAATCAATGATTGGAAGATTTAAGGGGGATTGAAGGCAGTTAATGATTCTAAAATTATGTTTGTATTTTGTTGCAGATAGGAGATGTGAGTGATAGGAAAAACATGAGAAGCAACATGCATATTGATGTGTCTGTTTACATGTCTGTCTATATGTCTATCTGTTGATTGATTTGTCTATTTGTGTATCTTTTTATCAGGTCATTTATCTATTGATGTATTTATATTTAATTCATCTATATATATATTTGTCTAATTACACACATACATACACACAAACACGCTATATTAATCTATCTATCTCTCCACCTATCTATCTATCTACACACACACACACACACACACCGTATAATTATAGTCTATGATTTATTTTTTTTATAATTATTCTCCCTCGCTCTCTCCAGTTTACTAAAGTACAATGTGGAATCTCTAGCGTCGACCAAATATATATATTCGTCTTTATCAACGCGAGAACTCGAGAGCTAGAGCGGAAAAGGAAAGAAAGAGAGAAAGAGAGAGAGAGAGAGAGAGAGAGAGGGGGGAGGGTCTAATCTCTTTTTTTTCTTTTGTTATATCTCTTTATTTTCTCTTCCTCTATCTTTGATAGATAGATAGATAGATAGAGAGAGAGAGAGAGAGAGAGAGAGAGAGAGAGAGAGAGAGAGAGAGAGAGATGAAGAGAGAGAGAGAGAGAGAGAGAGAGAGAGAGAGAGAGAGAGAGAGAGAGAGAGAGAGAGAGAGAGAGAGAGACAGAGAGAGAAAGAGAGAGGGAGAGAGAAAGAGAGCGAACGAGAAAGAGAAAGAGTAAGAGAAAGATAGAAAGAAAAAGATAGAAAGAGAGAAAGAGAAAAAGAGAGACAGAAAGAGAAAGAGATCAAGCAAGACGAACGCCACCAGCTCTAAATGGAGTCGCAACGGCGACATCTCCCGCGGGCGAAAATGATATAGAGTTTCTCTTCATTTCGGATTTCAAGCATGCATTACACAGACACGGAAGCCCCTGGGAACCCCTGCCTGGCTCTCCCGGGTGATGAGAGGAAGGCATTGCGTGCGTGACCCCGTGACCTTATTCTTGCAGGGGTCAATCTCCACCGTTTTTTTTTTTCCTGTGTAATCTTTGGTTGTTGGTTTTGTTGTTGTTGTTGTTGTTGTTTTTTTGTCTGATTTTGGTTTTTGTTGTTTTTCGTGTTTTATTTAGTCATTTGGTTAAATGATTAAATGATACTAGTATTGTTATTAGTATTATGGTTATGAGTTATGTTATTTATGTTGTTGTAGTGTTATTGTTATTATTATTAGTAGAAATAGTACTATTGATAAGTAGGGTCATCATTCTTCTTATCATTGAGACTATTATTATCATTATCATCATTATCATTATTATCATTATTATCATTATCATTATTATCATCATCATTGCTATTATAATCATATCATTATCATCATTAGCAGCAGTACTACATCATTATCATATTCACTATCCTCATCATCATCATAACTTCTATCATCAATAACGTCCATGCATTTATAAATACGTCTTTTTGAAAACAACAAAAGAAAAATTGTATTTCCTTTTACATCTATCTCCTTTTTTTTATCTATCTCTCTTATCTATTGACCTTATCACTTTGTAACAATTTGCTTTTTGATATCATGACCCTTGAGCACAGGAAGGACTCCGTCTTTCCCGTTGCTCTGTTCAGGAGGGTATAAGAAAGAATAATGAGGATAATGGGTAGATGGAGAGGAATGAGAGAGAAAGAAGATTAATGGGTAAATTGAGGAGGTGGAGGAGAACGGTGGATGGTGGAGTGAGGAAGAGATTGGGAGGAAGAGTTTAGGGAAATGATTAAAAAATAATGGGAGGAATGAGCGGATTGATATGAATGCGTGAATTGAGAGGAGTAAGAAGGAGAGAGTGGACACGATTGAGTGAATTGAGGAAATGGCGCAGATTGAGGAAAAGGACATAAAGGAGCAAACTGGGGAGATGGTAAAGATTGAGAAGAAGAATATGAATGTGAAAACGTAGGAGAGGGAGAAGAGGAAAATAAGTATATGGAGAAAACTTGAAAAAATACAATTCCACGGAGTAGATATATACTGAAAGTGAGACTAAGAGACTAGAAGAAAAAAAAACAAAAAAAACA
>BOPN01004192.1:85000-90000 GCA_017312705.2 Penaeus japonicus | reverse complement strand
TACTATTACTATGATTACTATTATCATCATAATTGTTTTTGTTATTATTATCACTATCGTTATTGCTATAATTTGTATTACTATCTTTACTGTTATTACTATTATCATCATTATCACTACTGCTACTACTACTGCTACTATTATCCTAACTATTATTATCATTATCATTATTGTTATCAATATATTCATTATCATTATCATTTGTGATTATCATCATTATCATTATTACTAATACTTATTGTAATATCTTCATTATAATTATAATCACTATTAGTATTATCATTACTAATACTTTGATCATTATCATTGATATCAATATCGGTACTATCATTATTTTCAATATTATTATCATTACTATCATTATCTCTCTCTCTTTCTCTCTCTCTCTCTCTCTCTCTCTCTCTCTCTCTCTCTCTCTCTCTCTCTCTCTCTCTCTCTCTCTCTCTCTCCCTCTCTCTCTATCTATCTATCTCTATCTCTCTCTCTCTCTCTCTCTCTCTCTCTCTCTCTCTCTCTCTCTCTCTCTCTCTCTCTCTCTCTCTCTCTCTCTTCCAAAATAAAGCGAAAGAGAGAAATAGAAAATATGGAGAAGAAGAAGAAGAAGAAGAAAAAAAGAACGGTATTGCACTGATTGTCACGCCAAAGCAATCTGCAAAACATGTTGTTCAGTTGCAAATAGATCGACAAAGCAATGCGATCTTAAAAGAAAAGAAAAAAAAAGTAAGAAGAAGAAGAAGAAGAAGAAGAAAAAAAAAAACACTCAAAACACAACGAATTATAATGGTGTGAATGAAATGTTATTTTTCATTTTATTATGTTTCATTATGTTTTTGTTTTTGCTTTTTTTTCGTTCGATTGAGTGAGGAAGACATTGTTGCATGTTTCATCCCGAAATAAAAATCGTTTCTCATACCGATTAATGATAATGATACTTGTAGGCATGACATATATAACATTTATGATGATGATGATGATGATGACGGAGATGATATTGTAAATAATGATTATAATAATGATAATGATATCACCATTACTACTAATAATAATGATTATATTAATGAGAATGATAATATCGATCATAATTATAGTAATAATTACAATGATAATGATAATAATAATAGTGGTGATGATAACAATATTGGTAATGATGATTATAATGAATATAATGTTATTATTGATAACTATAATAATGATAATATCAATGTTGATGATAATGATAATAGTAACAATGATAATGATATAAATATAAAAATCATGATAATGATAATAACAATGATAATAATAATCATAGTAATAACAATAATGATATCAACACGAATAATAACAATATTAGTAAAAATATAAATAACAACAGTAATAATGAAAATAATCATCTTAACACTGGTAGTAGTATTAGCCTATGTTGTGTTGAAGTAGTAAAGATAATGATAATTATAATGAAGATAATAACAATAACAACAACAACGGAAACAACAACAACAACAGCAAACCAACAACGAAAACAGCAACAAAACAACATCAACAGCAAACCAACAACGAAAACAACAACAACAGTAAACCAGCAACGAAAACAACAACAACAGCAAACCAGCAACGAAAACAACAACAAAAACAACAACAACAGCAAACCAACAACGAAAACAACAACAACAATAATGTTATCTAAAATGACAAAAACAAAACCGCCTCTAGCATTACACTCCACCGAATACAAATCATAAAAAGATACCTTTCTCATCATCCAATTGATCATTTTCGAATTCCGGGATCATCCCAGCTAACTTCCGGTCCCTCATTCCCTGTACAAGAATCGGATTGTGTTTATCTATAGAAATACCTTTGCTATTACGTCCATTATGTAGTCTAATTCAATTCAATTTCTTTTTTTTATGAATGATTGTGACTGTGTACAATCAGTGACGTCAATAAGTGTGGTATCAAGAGGCATAATTGTTTGATATCAAGATCCCTATTACAATAGGAATGGTTTGTCAAGGAGAGGGGAATCGATTGGTATTATTTTGCACCAAGGTCAGTGTTAAAGGGGTATAGGGGAGTGGGAGGGGAGGGGGAATGGGAGGGGATGGAGAGGAGGGAGATAAGGAAGAAGGGAGAGGGAGAGAGATAGAGGAGGTGAGGGATGGGAGGGAGGAAGGGGAAAGAGAGAGAGAGAGGGGGGATAGAGAGAAGAGGGAAGCTGGAAGGTATGGGTAGAGGGAGGGGAGAGTAGAAAGAGTAGAGAGAGAGAGAGAGAGAGAGAGAGAGAGAGAGAGAGAGAGAGAGAGAGAGAGAGAGAGAGAGAGAGAGAGAGAGAGAGAGAGAGAGAGAGAGAGAGAGAAAGAGGCAGAGAGAGAGAGAGAAGAGAAAGAGAAAAAAAAAGAAAGAGAGAGAGAGTGAGAAGAGAGACAAATAAGAGATAGAGAGAAAAGTGAGAGAGAGAGAAAAAAGAAAGAAAGAAAGAGAAAGAGAGAAAAACATAACGAATGCGGATCCAACAGGAGCAAAGCGCTGTCACCATCCAACGGAACAAGACCAACATTGCATCGGCATCAGATAAGTGACACAGGAACGCCATGCCATCTGGCACCTTTACCCCCCTCCCTCCGTCACCCCCCACCCCCATACCCCCTCCCTCCGTCACCCCTCACCCCCATACCCCCTCCCTCCGTCATCCCTCACCCCTTTACCCCCCTCCCTCCGTCACCCCACACCACAATACCATATTTCCCCTCCCCTTATCTCCCTTCCCCTCTTATATCTCTCACCCCTCACCCTATCTCCCTCTTCTCCTCTAATACCTCTCATCCTCCCTCCCCCTATTATACCTCTCACCCCCCTTCCCCTCCCCCTACTATACCTCTCACCCCCCTCTCCCTATCTCCACCTCCCCTCTCACCCACTCACCCCTATCTCTCACCCTCCCTCTGACCCCCCCACCTCCCCTAAGCTTGGCACAATGGAGCTTCCGTAAACAAAAACAAAAAAACAACAACAACAAAAAAGTTAAAAGACCATCCATCTTTGCGTCGATAGTGCAGTTGATACGAGGCACGTAATCCTGCATAACGGGGTTGTTCTTTCTGCTTCATCGGACGAGAGATATGAGAGAGAGAAAGAGAGAGGGGGGTGAGGGGAAGAGGGGAGGGGTGAAGAGGGAAGGGGTGAAGAGGGAGGGAGGGGAGATGGAGAGAGAGAGAGAGAAGAGGGAAGGGATAGATAGGTAGATAGGGGAGAGGGAGAAAGAGAGAGAGAGAGAGAGAGAGAGAAAGAGAGAGAGAGAGAGACATACGAAGTGGAAGGCAGAGATATAGAAAACTAAAAAAAGGCAAAAGATCAGAATGGAAAATGCGAATGAAACTACAGAAAATGAGATAAAAATAAATAATAGGAAAATAAGAGAAGGGAAACGGCATATATACAAAAAAAGAAATTAATGTCTAGAAAAAAAATCTGAAGACAAAAAAAGAAAAAATATACAAAACGAGAAATATGTATAAACAAAACGACCCAAGAAAAAAAACGAAAAAAAATAGAAAGTTATAACAAGACAAGACCAGAAAAAAAACGAAAAAAAAAATATCGAGTAACCGAAGGAAAGAATACAAAAAAGAGAGCGAAAAAAGAGTGACCTTAAGTTCCAAAATCGTATTCCATTACAAGGAAAATACGGTCAAAGACATACCTCTTTTTTATACCTTTCTTTCTTTTCAAAGTTCATGAGAAGAGATTGGCTTTGAATACATGCACGAATCTGATTAGCAAAGGAATGATTGGCAGAGAAAGGACGATTGAAACGAATATGACTGGAAATGATAACAGTCTGTGCATCTAAAATCACAGAACTTTCTCATACATACATGCAATAACAAATGCAATCTTTGTGTTTCTTTTCATTCACTCTATATACACATTAACATTCGGTTTGTCATCAACGAAGATGTTTCTAGTCATTTTCTCTTTTATTGTTTCTATAAATGGTTAAATGCACACTTTCCCTAGGTCTATAAATAGATTAGAAACACATACATGCTTTCATGCAAAACATGCCTTTGAGCACGCACTGACTAACGGAACTGCGTGAAAAGTGGGAGGCATTTAGAGCGATTTTCACACGGACCCCAAACCTCCCCCCCCCCATCCCCCCCGCAGGCATCGGCTTGCGTCTTGCTGGGTAATTATTCCGTCTACCCCCCTCCTCTCCCCCTCCCCCTCTCCCTCCCCTCCTCTTGGTGTCTACCCCTTTTCCCTCCCTCCCCCCCTACTTCTTCCCGTCCTCTCTCTTTTCCCTCCTCTCTCCCCTCTTTTCCTTACCTCACTTTGTTTTTTTGTTTTGTTTTTGTGTTGTTCTTTTTTTCCTTCTCTCTCTCTCTTTCTCTCTTTCTCTCTCTCTCTCTCTCTCTCTCTTTCCCCACCTCTTCCCGTCATCTCTTTTCCCTTCTCCCCCCTCTCTTTTTCATCTCACCTCTCTCTCCCTCTTCTTCCCTCTTCCCGTCTCCTCTTTTTCGATCCACTTCTCTCTCTCTCCCTCTTCCTGCCTCCTCCCGTCCCCCCCTCTCTTCCCTCCTCTTCCCTCAACTGCCCCCCCCCCCTTCTCCTCCTTCCTTATTCTCTCTCCTTCCACTTTCTCCCTCGCTCTCTCCTTCCTCTTTACTACCACCCTCTTACCTCTTCCTATCCCTCTTCTATCGCCTTCCTCTAATCCTCCCCCCCCTCCTCATCATCCGCCATCCCATCCCCTCCCCCCCCCCTCCTACTTACCTCGCAACACGCACGAAATGCAAAGAAAAAACGGGTGGGGGAGGGGGGCAAATCGTGGGTAGGAGGAGGGGGGGGGGGTGATGAGGGCAAGGGAGACGTCTCAGGGAAAGAGGGGAGGGGTGGTAGGGGGTATATGGAAAAGGGATAAGGAGGGGGGGGGGTAAAAGGGGAAAGAACAGAGGGCAAAGAATTATTAAGGGAAGGGGGCGAATTCAGGGAGAGAGAGACGAGAGGCAGAGAGA
>BOPN01004192.1:72500-75000 GCA_017312705.2 Penaeus japonicus | reverse complement strand
CAGAGGAAGAGAAAGAGAGAGAGGCAAAGGGAGTGAGAGAGAGAGAGATGGAATGAGAGAAAGAGAATAAGACAGAGAGAGATGGAGTGAGAGGGAGAGAAAGATATAGAGAGAGATTTATAGATAGTGTGAGAAAGAGAGAGATAGAGAGAAAGAGAAGGAGAGAGAGAGAGAATGAGAAAGAGAGAGAGAGGGAGAGAGAGAGAGAGAGAGACAGAGACAAAGATCGAGATAGAGCTAGAGACAAAAAACAAAGAAATAAACCGACAAACAAATGCAGATAAAACGAATGAAAAGCAAAGAGAAACGAGAAAAGATATCAGCAGACTCACTCGTGTCTGCAATTTTTTTATTTTTTCTTAAATCGCATAAAAGTGAATGAACAAATCCTTTAGATAGTGAATACTATTTTTAAGATGCTTATCAAGACGAGTAAATGATACGATCAAAGTTTAAAAGTCTTAATCTATGACTTTTTTAAGTTTTGGAATGGTGATAATGTATTTAATTACAACCACTTGTTTAAGGAAAATGGATATTGAAACTATTCTATTGAGTATAGTTAAGTAGTAAAATTGGAGTAAAAATTGGAGTAAATGTTTTTTACCATACGGAAATAAAACCAAAAGCATTAATGATTCGAACAGTCTTAGGTGAAAACGTAATTATTTTCCTTGACTAATATGTCCTGTGTATCTACCTAAACTATCTATTTATCTATTTACAAAGTCTGTCCATCTATCACTCGATTCACTCTCAATGCCTTCAATGTAAGGTCATCAGAACAAAGAAAATAACATTGAGATAGATTAAGCAATTGAAATATTGCAACTCATACCTTACGTTTTCACTATCATCATCATCATCATCATCATCACGTTTTCACTATCATCATCATCACGTCTTCACTATCACCATCACTTCGTCGTCACTATCACCATCTCTGCGCCCTTATTATCACCATCCCTTCGCTCTCGCTATCACCATCGTTATGGTGTTATGGTCTCCCTATAAGCATCACTACGCCCTCACTATCATCATCATATTCAACGTCATTGGCATAGAATGATGGTGAGACACGCCCCTCTTACTGCAGGTGAAGCTGAGGGTAGGAGGGGAGGGTGATAGTGGGTGGGGGCATGGTGAATTTAGTACACTTTCAAACAAAAAAAAAAAAGATAAAAATAATGATAATAAAATAAAGTAATGATAATCATAATAATAACAATAAAACAAATGAATATATGAATAAACAATTAGATAAATAGGTGAATAAATAAACAAATGAATAAACGAATAAACTGACAGAACAAAAATAGTTACCGAGACTGACCACTTGTGTCACTGAGCTCCTGACTTGAAGGTCAGTCTGTCGCGACGTCGATGGCAATGACCTTAGCTCAGACGGAGGGGATCCTTTGACCTTGTTTTGATCTCTTGAGGTGAGATTCATTTGAAGGAGCGAAAGGGGATATGAGGAGAGCGAGGAAGAGAGAGAAGTATTGGGAGAGAAAGAGAGAGTGAGTGAGGGAGGGATGGAGTGAGTGAGGGAGGGAGGGAGTGAGAGAGAGAAAAAAAGAGACAGAGGGAGAGATTTTGAGTGTGTGAGAGAGAGATTGATAAATGGAGAGATAGATTGATATATAGATAAAAGGAGAAAGAGAAAAAAGAAAGAGAGAGAGAGGAAATACAAAAATGAGAACCATAACCCTAAATATGCTTAACAATATAATAATGGTAATAAGAAGCTATAAGATTATACTGAGATTAGCCGGATGATTGCAGCGTCGACGTGCACCCATGAAGCATTTCGTTCAAACCGTAACATCCAATTGGATGCAGTTTTGCACGAGGGAAAATGGCCGATGATAGATCGCCATTAAACGTCGCTCTCTTTCAGGAGTCACGGTCTTTATTTCTCTCTCTCTCTCTCTCTCTCTCTCTCTCTCTCTCTCTCTCTCTCTTTCTTTCTTTCTCTCTATCGTTTTCCCTTTATCGTTCTCTCTCTCTCTCTTTCTCTCTCTCTTTATATCGTTCTCTCTCTCTCTCTCTATCTCTCTCTCTCCCTCTCTCTCTCTAACGTTCTCTTTATATCGCTCTCTTTCTCTCTCTCTCTCTCTCTCTCTCTTGCTTTGCCTTTTGCCATTACACTCGCACACAAGAGAGATAAAGAGTGAATGATAGAGAGAAGCAAAATTTTTTCTTCATATCGTTCTCTATCTATCTATCTATCTAATTATCTATCTAACTGTCTATCTGTCGCTGTAAAAAAAAACCTTACAAAATTCCACACAGAAAACGGGAACGAAAAGGGTAGACTATAACGGTCAGGAAGGAGACACAAGAACCCCTCTTATTTTACCTCCTCCTTCCTCTTAAAAGGATGGTTGACCCTTTGACATGAGGTGAAGATGAGATGGAAAAGAGAGCGAAAGAGAAAAGACAAACAAAAGAGAAAATGAGAGAAAGGGAGAGAAGAAAGAAGGTGTTTGCCGCTAGC
>BOPN01004192.1:50000-52500 GCA_017312705.2 Penaeus japonicus | reverse complement strand
GGCGGCGGGAAAAGACGAATTTACCGTTTACTCGTCTGGTCGTGTTCCGTTCCGTATTTCATTCCGTATTTCGGCTTTGTATTTCATTCCGTACTTCGGTCCGTATTTCAGTCCGAATTTCGGTTCGTATTTCACTACGTATTTTGGTCCGTATTTCATTCCGTATTTCGGTCCGTATTTCATTCCGTATTTCAGTTCGCACTTCTCTCCGTATTTCTGTCTGCATTCCATTCCGTATTACAATGGTATATGCACAACTTAGCAGACATATGTGCGTTGGAAGAGGCTTTGTGATGGCAGTCGATTGTTATGCGAACGCTAAACGACTTATACGAACGCACGTGGATTTACACGAACGCAAAACTAGTTCTACGTTCTAAGTTCTAAAATCTTCTAAAAGGAGCTACGTGAACGCCACGAGAGCGCAGCGCATGAGAACTTCTAAGGTTTCAATGCGGTAGTTTATACGAACGGAAGTTACGAAGTTATATGAAGTTATACGAACGTAAAGGTGCATTTTCGGTGGGAAAAAACTCAGCCATACGGAAATGCGATGCGAGATCCGAGGGAATGACCAGTATCATCGTCATTCTCGTGTAGCAATTTACTTTGAAAGTAGACAAAAAAAAAGAGAGAAAAAAAAGAAGAAAAAAAAAAAAAATCGAGTGACCGGAGTTACGCTTTGTTGTGTTCGTCTGTTTCCTTGGCTGTGTCTGATTTGCCAATTAAACGTATTATTTGTCTGGATATACTTTATTCTGGTGTGAACCGTGGTATATAATTATCGATAATCTTATAATCTTTGAAAGAAAACTTTGATAGGTTAATCGTGTGACAACACAACCAAGACAATCGAACCTTCAGACGTGTTCGTTTTTTCCTTTCCGTTTTTCTTTTGTTTCTTCGCGATCGTAAGATTAAATACGATATCAAATGAAAATTGAATACTAATGAGAAAAGGATTTTACGATTCCCAAAGAGGGAATTAAAACCGCATTAGCAATTAGAGGGGGGATCCAATCCGCGATTATAGAGTTTCCCGCCAAAATTATCCCTTATCATCATTACATACAAGGTCCCTCATCTTGGTTTTAACGACAGTAGCTGAAAAGATGACCGTCACTCGTAAAAAAACAACGGATTCCCATTCCTCTCAAACTCCTGCGTTGTCTGGAAAGGAGTCCTCTATCCTCCGGCGACATTTTCTAAACCGTAATGGGTGCGGTAATGATATAATTAGCAACAGAGGATCGTTAGTTTATCCGTCTGCTCCCTTGTGCAATCCCCATCAGTTCTCACAATTATCTGTAGAGTGAAAAGGGAAATTGATGACGAGAGACGTCTTGGCTTCTGTTGTGAAGGTCAGAGAAGAGAAAAGAAAAGTCACACTTTACAAAACTTTGAGATCATTGGTTTGGCGTGGTCAATAAACTGAATCTCTAAGCGTATTTCTTTACTTTACTGAAATATATAGATTGTCCTTAAAACTACCAATCTCTCAGTTCTAATGATAGTTAAAAATCTAGCAACGGTTATATTTACTATTTTCCTTTTCTAGTTATAGGGAATGTCAAAATAGCTATATTTTAAAACATATTAATGCATAAAATGGTTGGATGTTGAAATAGCACAAACAATAAGAATAGACTCAAAGTAAGATTAGATATCAAACCTTCTGCTTCTTTAAAATCGCCTCAAAATATATTCCCGGATAAAAAATCATTCCCATAATACAAAATAACACACATCTCTATCAGCCTCAAAGACACTCAAAAACAACCCTCACCCTCTTTCCAAAAGCCAAAAGTCTATAAAAAAAAAAAAAAAAAAAAAAAAAAAAAACATATCGACACAACCCCCACTCGCGTGTTAACATACCGAGCACGGCAGCTCCCCTACGAGGCTCGTGGAAGTAATGGAGTCTGCCTGAGATTAATTTCATGCTAGGACGGATAAGATCAAGCTAGAGCATTGTGAAGCCGACGTCTCAAAGGATGCCGAGGAGGAGGAGGAGGAGGAGGAAGAGGAGGAGGAGGAGGAGGAGGAGGAGGAGGAGGAGGAGGAGGAGGAGGAGGAGGAGGAGGAGGAGGAGGAGGAGGAGGAGGAGGAGGAGGAGGAGGAGGAGGAGGAGAAGGTGGTCTCTGGGTAAAGGGGGGAGTGAGTGGGGGGAGGTTATCGGGGAACTGTCACTATATCTGTGTTGTTTATTGGGATTGGGTAAAGGGAGGAAGAGGGGGGAGGGGGAGAGTGGGAGTGAGGGTGGAGTGTGAAGGGAGGGAAGGATGGAGAGATGGAGAGAGGAGATATGAAGGAGGGAGGGAAGGAGAAAGAGAGAAAGAGAGAGATAGATAGATGGACAGACAGAGAGAGAGAGAGAGAGAGAGAGAGACAGAGAGAGAGAGCAAGAGAGAAAGAGAAACATCGTAGCCTGATTATAAAAACAAAATCAGATGTTTCTCACAAACAACAAACAAAGAAACATAAGTAACACATATAAGAA
>BOPN01004192.1:20000-42500 GCA_017312705.2 Penaeus japonicus | reverse complement strand
TGTTTTGAATCACTTGTCTGTTTAGTAACGGAAGTGATGTTGGTTCTATTTGAGTTGCAAGTGCCTGGATAACAGTGCAACGTGCATGCAACGGCCCCCTTGTGTGAGTATCCGTATAAGGGGACTGGTCCGTTTGTAGACATTGTTATGCAAGGGATCTGCCGTGCTACTGAACCTTGGCTCCTCCCCTTTACAGTGCGCTCGCTTAGCAGATCCTTTTTTTCTCTGGTTCTTTTTCTTCTTCTTCTTTTTCTCTCTTCTTTTTGGTGGGTGTGAGGGGTGGGTGGGTGGGTGGGGGGGTCTTCGTTTGGTTCTTGAATTTATATGTATATCTGTCTGTTTTTCTGTCTCTGTCTCTGCCTGGCTTTCTTTCTCTGTCTCTCTGTCTCTCTCTCTCTCTCTCTCTCTCTCTCTCTCTCTCTCTCTCTCTCTCTCTCTCTCTCTCTCTCTCTCTCTCTCTCTCTCTCTCTCTCCATCTCTCTCTCATCCTTCTCCCCCCCCATCCCTCTCACCTTCTCCTTACTCAAACATCACCCCTTCCTTCCACTCTTTCTTTTCTTCATCCTGAAAGGAAAGAAAATATACATATATATTCATGAAAAGTTATAAATCCACCTTGAAGGAAAATTTATCATCCACCTTCCTCAAAAGATTGTCTTACTTCTTCGACCGTGAGATCTTAACACTTTTCATGCATCATTATGTTCAGTGCATGACAGCTGGTCTGCAACATGGTGTGTGTGTGCGGGAGGGAGGAGACGGGAGTTGTATCTGTGTGTGTGTGTGTGTGTGTGTGTGTGTGTGTGTGTGTGTGTGTGTGTGTGTGTGTGTGTGTGTGTATGTGAGTGAGTGTGTCTGTGTATGTATGTGCGTGTATATGGTTTTCTACCTGGAATACACGTGCATTTGAACATCTGTTTATATATGTTTGTACATACGTATATATATCCATATACCCATACACACATATATACATCCCAATATCCTAAAATAAAACCCCAATTATGAGATTCTTAAAACGACATCTTTCCCCGCAGATTACGGCTGACAGTGTATCTCACGTTGATGCTGATGGGGACATCTTCGTCAGCTATGCCTCTCACCTCCTCTGGGGCTCTTCAGGTAAGACAAAGAGTATGTATGTATGTATGTATGTATGTATGTATGTATGTATGCATGTGTCTGTATATACACAGACACATAGTATGTATATATGTATGTATAAAGAAAGAGATACAAACAAATGTAATGACTGGTAGATAGGTTATAGAGAAAGACAGAGATAGCTAAATATATGAATAGATAGAAAGAACGAGAAAAAGAGAGAAAGAGTAGAGATAAAGACAACGAGAAAGGGACAGATAAAGAGGTAGATAGATAAACGAATATACAAACAGAATAAGAGATTAAAGAAAAAACAGATAGAGCAGAAAAGAAGGATAGATCGGCAACCCAGTTCAACCCATGATCCATTAACCACACAAATAACCCACTAAACCGGCCAAGACACCAAGCCTTTCCTTCTTTCTTTGCTCCCTCTATTCCTTCCTTCCTTTCTCATTTCCTTTCTTCCGTCTTTCCTTCTTTATTTCCTTCCTTCCGTCCTTCCTTCCTTATTCCCTTCTACCATTCTTTATTTCCTTCCTTTCTTCTTTCTTTATTTCCTTCTTCCATTCCTTATTTCCTTCCTTCCTTCCTCCCTTCTTTCCTTCCTCCCTCCCTTCCTTCCTACCTTCCTCCCTTCTTTCCTCCCTCCCTCCCTTCCTTTCTTCCTTCTTTCCTCCCTTCCTTCTTTTTTTCCTTCCTTCCTCCCTTCCTACCTCTCTTCCTTCCTTCCTTCCTTCCTCCCTCCCTTTCTTCCTCCCTTCCTTCTTACCTCCCTCCCTCCCTCCCATCCTTCCCTCCTCCCCTCCTTCCTTTCCAATACAACCTCTTCCTCAAAACCTTCTCAAAAACATCCTTCGAAATTCCCAACAGTCTTTCCTTCCTTTCCGTCTTCCTAAAACTTTTCCTAAAACTTTTTTCTAAAACCTAAACGTCATTTCATTTCTAAACAGCTTTTCTTCCTTATTTTCAATCTAAAACATCTGCTAAAACATATTAATAAATGATTTCCATTCTCAACTTCAACCTTAAAACCTTTGCTAAAATATCTTTCTAAAACCCAAACAGGTATTTCTTCCTTACGTCCATCCTAAAACATCTGTCAAAACATCCTTCAGAAACCCAAACGCGTTCCCATTCCCACCAAAACACCAGCTAAAACGTCCTTGCAAACCCCAAACCCCAAACAGGTGTTGCATCCTCCCACTCCCGCTAAGACGTCCTTCCAAACCCCAAACAGGTGTTGCATCCTCCCACTCCCGCTAAAACGTCCTTGCAAACCCCAAACAGGTGTTCCATCTTCCTACTCCCACTAAGACGTCCTTGCAAACCCCAAACAGGTGTTGCAACAGCTGGGTCTGGACGGAGGAGGCGGACCGACACCTGCCGTCGTGCAAGGCGAGGGCAAGAGACGCGGAGACTCGCCTATCTACTACATCAAGCTGCCTCCACTTCCTTATTATTTCGTCAACAACAACATTCAAGAGACGGTGTTGGAAGAGGAGCAGGCCGTGCCGCAGCCGCCGCAGCCGCCGCAGCCGCCGCAGCCGCCGCAGTCACAGGCCGAGGCGTCTTCTCCGCTCCAGAAGGTTCGCTCGGAGGGATTTTTGTTTGTTTGTTTGATTTTTTGTTTTGTTTTGGTTTCTCTTCTTCCTTTACTTCTTTTATTTGTTTGTTTGTTTTTTCTTGCTTTTTTGGTGTTTGTTTTTCTTTCTCTTTAGTTCGTTTTTTAGTTTTTTTCTTATCTTTCTTTTTCCTCCTTTTCATCCTTCACTTCTTTCTCCTCCTCTCCTTCTTACTCTTCTTTATCTTTGTCTTTTTTCCTTCTAGATCTTTCTTTAGATGTGTTTTCTCCTTTTCTCAATTCATTTTTCCTTTTATCATTTCCTCTTCATTCCTATCTTCTTAATGCCATGATGAATTGTATTGATGATCACGATGATGATTTTTTTTCTGCTCTCTTTTCAATAACTTTTCGTGATGTGAGCTGTATGGTGATTCAATGACTTTAATGGGCTTTTTATCAAACTTGAATTGAATTCTCAATTTATGATACTACAGTTTGATTTTATTTTTAATAGTTTTTATTTTATTAAACTTTATTCTGTATATTAGATCTGTAGTTATCACTGAATCTCACCAATTTAATTTGATCTAATTAAAGAACAACTTAATTTCTTCAGTTTGATTATTTTTTCTTTCTTTCTTTTAATAGCTTTTAAAAATGTTTACACTTCGATGTCTCACTTAATAACCTCGTATCCCCTTTCGTCCTTCAGCTCCCAATCGCCTTCACAAACAATGGCCGCCCGAACCAAGTCTACCACTGGAACACTTCGCCAACTTCCCCCGATTTCTGGCTCTCCACTGGCACAACCCCATCAGCCTTCTTCTGGAAGCCTACGACCACTCCAACCACTACTACTACCACTACTACGACGACCGAAGCTCCAACAACCACGACGGAGAAGCCTACTAAGAAGCCTTTCGTTAATATCAACAAGTATTTTCCTTATAACGGTCGACCTTCGAATGTTTACGTGTGGAAGCCTAGGTTGCCAGTGAGTTCTAGCAAGTATAAGCATTATTTCACACATTTTAATTACTAGAAAGAAAAGTAGATGGTGTTTTAAGCACAGAATTTACAAAAAGAAAATGGGGGGGGGGATGTCTTGTTTCAAACAAGAATGGTTTTTTTTTTTTCTCTTTTTTACATGACACATTTTAACTTCAAGAAGAGATGTGTTTAAATTGTCTTTATTCTCAGAATTTAACCTCTGAAAAGAAAAGGAAAGTTTTTTTTCTGTTTTCTTTCACTCTCTGTAAAAGTTTAAAAATAAGTTAAAAAGGCAAAGTCGTTACAACCGCGTTTAACGGTCATAAGGTTAGGACAAGAAAATTGGCCGGAGAATCATTTTTCAAATCATAAAACTTAACTCAAGCAAATAAGAAAATGATAATAGTTTAAACAGAATTACAGAGTTAATTAAGAAGTGCATATAAATCACGCAAAACCACAAGCAAAAAGCTGCGCTTAGACAGAAAATTGTCTTTGAAGATGAGCATGTATTATATTCACGACCCCTGAAAGGAACTAGTAATCTTTATATCTCTCTTTCTTTTTTTCTTTCTTATTTTCTATTCTTTACATTCCGTTTTGCCTCATGGGTGGCGGAAAAGGAACATTCGTTGGTTAAGGTAATGCGATTATTATTATTATTATTATTATTATCATTATTATTACTATTATCATTATCGCATAGTTGGGAAGATGAAAAAGCTTTCGGCATTTAAGATGTAGATTTATTTTTTCATTTTTCTTTTGTAAAGAACTACAACTTCTCGTGGTTGTGAAATTTATCATTAAGGTAATAAATCACTAGAGTAATGTCATCATTATTATCATCATTAATATAATTATCATTTCTATGGTTATCGTTATAATTGTTATTATTGTTGAGATTGTCATTACTATTATTACCATTATCATTATTATTACTATTGTTATTATCATAACAATTATCATTATTATTATTGTTATTATTGTTATCATTAATACTGTTATCTTTATTATTATTATTTTTATTATTATTATTAATGTTATCATTATTATTATTATTATCATTATTATTAATATCATTGTTTTTTATTACTATTATCATTATCATTATCATTTATTACTATCATTATAATTGTTATTATCATTTTTGTTATTATTATTACCATTATCATCATTATTTTCTTTGGCTGAGAACGCGTGCAATATCAACTGTTTTGCATATAGTGCATGACAGGTAATTTGCTTTGTTACCGTGCTTTGTAGAGTACAATATTTATTTCCTTAAGTTGATATCATTGTTTTTTTCTTTTCCTTTTTTTTGGCACTGTAAGTGTAACATTATATGTGAATATGTGAGATTTTCCCCGCCAATATGTATGAATATAGTTGTTTGTAGTGTAAGGTCACGACATTGGAATCCCGTAAAAACAATTTGGTTTGTTTACTACCGATGTCATCATTTGTTCGATTCGTGTCCTCGTGGCTTTGATTAAGATATATTAGATGTGTTTTTTTTATAGGATGTGTAATATTATTACTAAGAGGATGATCTTTTTGATGAATAAGTTTCATTTCAAGTCGTTTTCAATGTATCTTGTGATTATATGTTTAGAAGTCACGAGGCAAAGAATCGGACGAGTCTCTATTGTTTACTGTTGACTGTGATTGTTCTGTTGAATTGATATTATTTGAAAAATAAAATAGTTTTATTTTCCTTTTCTGGATCATCAGAGAGAGAGATGGAGAATGAGAGAAAGCGAGAGCAATAAAGATAAGGAACAAACAATTTATATATAAAATATATATATATATATATATATATATATGCGTATACATATACATGTGTGTGTGTGTATGTGTGTGTGTATATGTATATGTATATATATATATATATATATATATATATATATATATATATATATATATAGAAAGGAGCAAAAGACGGCAATACAAGAGATACAAAAAGGGCGGGAAAAAAGAGTGAAACGAACGTGGAAACAAGGAGTATGTATATAAAATAAAGATAATAACGATAACATAATATATAAGAAAAAATCGTATATTGATATAAATAATATAAATAATAATAAAATGATTCTCTGCGATAACTGATGCTTGATAATAACGAAAGACGCAAAAGAAAGAAAAAAAACGAAAGACGCAAAAGAAAGAAGTACAAGATATTGTTAAAGTCATCAATCCGAAGACAATTATTTTTTCCAAAAGGTCTTACATTTTCTGTCAAATGTAGAAAAACAATTTCTTTATTTCTGTTTTATTATGTTGTATTATGTAAGCTGTATATTCAAACGGAATTGTTTTGTGACGTTTGAGGAAAATGCATAGATAACTTGGGAAATTAAGATCCAGTATTTTAGATTTTAGAATTTAATGATATTTACTAAAAGAATTTAAACTCGTTTGTATGATTGATATATAATACAGCGTATAAGAAGGAGGGAGAGCGAGGAGAGAGATGGAGAAATATAAGAAGAGAGAAGGAAAGAGAAGATAAGAAGAAAAAAGGGCAATAGAAATAAGTGAATAAGGAAAAGAAAAAACAAATTACCCCCCAAAAAATTACAACATTTCTTGGACTCAAAAGAAATAAGTATACAGCATGTACATAATACCTTACGTGTGTGTGTGTGTGTGTGAGTGTGTGTGTGAGTGTGCGTGTGTGAGTGAGTGTGTGTGTGAGTTTGCGTGTGTGTGTGTGTGTGTGTGTGTGTGTGTGTGTGTGTGTGTGTGTGTGTGTGTGTGTGTGTGTGTGCATGTGCGCGCGCGCGCGCGTGTGTGTGTGTGTATGTATGTGTGTGTCTGTGTGTGAGTGTGTGTGTGTGTGTGTCTGTGTGTGTGTGTGTGCGTCTGGACATACCTGTAATCTTTGCAATTGTGGCTATTGTAAAGCAGACACGCACATATTACCAGCTAATAAGCCAAGCAGGGTTATCATCTGAAGGGAGGGACAATTTCTTTCGGAATTGGTACTGTCGAACATTAAGAGGAAAATTGGCAAGAAAAAGATCATCCTTTTTTAACTACAAGCTTTATAATTTTCCTAGAATTTCATCTCTCTTTCTCTGTTTTCTATCCATATGTCTATTAGTTTATTTATCTATTTATTTGTATTTGTATCCATTCCTGCTCAGTCTCCTTAAAAAATCTCGAGTTCTCGTCCCAAGCCCTTGTCCTTTGTGTCCCTAAGATTTTTTTCTTTTTTTTTTTGAGACGAGAGAAATAACAACACTTGCCTCTCGCTCTTGAATACACAATGAAGAGATTCTTACAATCTATCTATCTCACTGTCTGTCTCTCTCCTCTCTCTCTCTCTCTCTCTCTCTCTCTCTCTCTCTCTCTCTCTCTCTCTCTCTCTCTCTCTCTCTCTCTCTCTCTCTCTCTCTCTCTCTCTCTCTCTCTCTCTCTCTCTCTCTCTCTCTCTCTCTCTCGCTCTTTCTCTCTCTCTTTTTACGAGAGATCAAGGGTTACAAGTACAAGTATAAAAAGGAGAACATGCCCAAGTCACGTCTTTGGATAGCAAGAGGGATGAGGAAGGGGGAGAGGGGAAGGGAGAAGGGGGGAAGGGGGAAGGGGTATGAGAGAAGGTGGAAAAGAGGGAAGGGGAAGGGCGAACAGGAAGGGGTATGAGGGTAGGGGGAAGGGGAAGGAGGGTAGGGGGGAAGAGGAAGGAGGGGGAAGAGGAAGGGGTATGAGGATAGAGGGGGAAGGGGAAGGAGGGAAGGGGGGAACAGGAAGGGGTATGAGGGTAGGGGGGAAGAGGAAGGGGTATGAGGGTAGGGGGGAAGGGGGAGGAGGGAAGGGTGAAGGGGGGAACAGGAAGGGGTATGAGGGTAGAGGGGAAGGGGAAGGATGGAAGGGGTATGAGAGAAGGTGGGAAAGGGTATACGGGGGCTGGGGTTAAGCGGGAGGGGGGGAGGAGTGAGGGGAGGGTAGGAGGGGTAGGTAAACGATCCTTCCAACGTACATCCTGTGATGCCTTTTGGTGTCCCCCCCCCCCCCCCCCCCCCTTCTCCCTGTGTGTCTACTTGCCTCCCTCCCTCCCTCCTACTTACCTCCCACCCTCCCTTCCCCTTCGCTTCTTGCTTATCTCCCTTCCCTCCCTCTTCCTCCCTCTCCCTCCCTTCTCCTCTTCTCCGTCCCTTTTCGTTTTTTCTTATCTCTTTTCTGTCCTATACCCCTCCTCTCTTTTTCTTTCTCTATCTCCCCTCATTATTATCCGTCTTTCTCATCTCCCTCCCTCCTTTCTCCTCTCCTTTCCCTTTTATGCTTCATCCTCTCTCTCTCTCTCTCTCTCTCTCTCTCTCTCTCTCTCTCTCTCTCTCTCTCTCTCTCTCTCTCTCGTTCTCCCTTTTCCACCTCTTCCTCCTTTATTTCACTCCCACTCCCTATTCTTCTTTCCCTTCCTTCTTACCTCTTCACTAATTCGTCTTCCTCCCCTCAACCATCCCTTCTCTCACCCCTCTATCCTCTCTCTGTCTTCATCTCCTACTTCCTCCTCCTCCCCTATCCCCCATCCCCACCCTCCCCCCCTTTCATCCCCTCTTCTCCCCATCACCCTCTCCCATCCACCCTTCTCCCCCCCACCACCACCCTCCCCCCTTGCTCCTTTCCTCCCCCTGTTCCTCCTCTACCCACCCCTCCCCCCTTCCTCCAATCCTTCCATCCCCTTTACATCCTCCCCCTGATCCTCCTCCCCTTGTCCCCCTCCCCCCCCTTCCTCCAATCCTTCCTTCCCCCCTTCCATCCTCACTCCCCCCCCACCCACCCACCCACTCCACCCATTACCCATCGTCGTCTTAGTGGGTAATAAAAGTTATGGCCTGAATTACCGACATCGGAAGGGAAGATCGGGAGGTCAAAGGTCAGATCACTCGGGAGCACCTTGACCCTTCGTCAGCTGAGTCTGCTTCTGCTACTGCTAGGGTGTTCTCTTCCCCCTTTTCCTCCTATTCTCTTTCTTCTTTAATATTTTCTGTCCCTTTCCTGCTCTTTCTTTCTTTCTTTTTTTCTCATGATCTATTTTATTCTTTCTCGCTCTATGTATTTTTCTCTTTCTTTCTCTTTTTTTTCTCATTCTCTCTCTTACTCTTTCTCGTTCTATGCATTTTTCTCTTTCTTTCTCTTTTTTTCTCATTCTCTCTCTTACTCTTTCTCGCTCTATGTATTTCTCTCTTTCTTTTTCTTTCTTTCGTTCTCTATCTATCTTTGTCTGTCTCTGTTCTCTCACTTTTTCACTTTCTCTCTCTCTCTCTCTTTCTCTCTCTCTCTCTCTCTCTCTCTCTCTCTCTCTCTCTCTCTCTTACAAACCTCTCTTTCTCCTTTCCTAATCTTCATTTCTTACCCCTTCCATCCTTTGTATATTCTTCCTTCGCTCTTACTCTATACACTTACTTCCTTTATTTCTTCCTCCTTCTCTTCCTCCATCCCCTTCTCCATTTTCCCTCTTCCACGTTTCCCTTCCCTTGATTTCCTTTTTTTATCACCTTCCCCTTTTCCTCTACCTTTTCATTACCCAACCATACGCGTGACTAAAATACCACCCTTATCTCCATTTCTAAATAGCGCCATTAAAGGTGTAATTAAAAGTTTTTTTTTCTCTCTCTCTCTTTCTTACTCTTTCCTTCCTCTTCCTAATTACCGGGACCCCTTTAATCGCCGTCATATAATTAAGAACAAGCAGTCATTTACACCGTTAACTCGCTCGCTCGTCGTCCCCGCTGACCGCAATTCGCTGACCGCTATAACGAAATGCGGTCCGGTTTAAATGTCCCGAGATTACGCACGTATTGTTGACATGATCTTTTTTTTTTCGTTTTTTTTTTTTTTTTTTTTTTTTTTTTAACAGGAACGTCATTATGTTAATGGCGGTTGAATGAAGGAGGGAGGTGAGAGATAAGGTGATGGAGGAGGAGGAAGGAAGAGGAAGAGAGATGAGAGAATGACGGAGAGAAATAAGAAGAATGAAGAAGGTTATAGAAGAGAGATAGAGGAAGAGGGAAAGGTTGTAAAGGTTGCGAGGATGGAATGAAGGAGAGAGGTGAGGGAAAATATGATGGAGGAGAAAGGAGGAGGAAGAGAGATGAGAGAATGAGGGAGAGAGATAAGGGGAGTGAAGAAGGTTATAGAAGAGAGATAGAGGAAGAGGGAAAGGTTGTAAAGGTTGCGAGGATGGAATAAAGGAGGGAGGGGAGAGATGAGATGAAGGAGGAGAAAGGAGAAGAGAGGAAGAGAGAAGAGGGAATGAAGAATGAGAAAAAAAAACTAGAGAGTATAGAAAGGTTACGTTTAATGTGATGATGGAGGGAGGTGAGAGATAAGAAGATAAAGGAGAAAGGAGAAGGAGGAAGAGAAAAAAAAGGCAATAAAGAAAGAAAGAAGAGAAGAAAAAAAATATTGCATTTTATGATCATGACACGAGAGGATGGATAAAGAGAAAGGAAGAAAATGGTGAAGACTTGAAGATAAAGGTAAAGAAGTGGAGATAAAGTTGAAAGGGGGGGATAAGGAAACAGATAGAGGAAGAGGTGGAGAATAAGATGAAAAGGAAAGGATGATTCAGAAAAAGAAAAGAAAAGAGTGTGGAGGATAACGAAGAAAGAAAATAAAAAAAGAAGAAGAATAACAGAGGAGGAGACGGAGATAGAGAACAAGAATAAAAATCATAACGAAGAGAGAGAGAGAAAAAATGAAGACGAATGAAAAACAGAAGATAAGAAAGAGACAGGCAAAGAAAGGAAGAAAAGGAGATGAATACTGAATAGGAGCGAAGCGTGAGCACAGATAAACGTAAAGAAGTCAACTTCGTTAAGTCGCTTTGTGTAAATCCATAAGTGCAAATAACAGTACTGTATAACAAAATCTATTGCATCTACTGAGTCTACCATCTGCTACCATTCATCTACCATTAATTTTCAACACCAGCTGATCACATAAGCCATTAAACCATTGAAAATGAACCATTTATAACGTATGAAACTACCGTCTGACACTACCATTATTCAAATTTCGATTAAATACCGAAATCAGTCTTCAAAAGAGATTAAAAATAATAATAATGAAAAAAGGGGGAAAATGTGGTTATAAACTAAGATAAAGTGAAGTTAATGTTTTTTTTTTCTTTCTTTCTTTTTCTTTTTTTTAAGGAAAGGTATTTACAAAATGCAAAACACGGATCCAGTACATGTATCTTTCTTCTCCGCGATCTTTAAACCGGTGACTCATCAGTATGTTTGATGTTGTCTGGGTGACATTCTGGGTTTCCAATTTTTTTCTTTGTGGGGGGGGGGGGGGGTGGGGGGGGGAGGGGGTGTTTGGCTCGGTGGAGATTGTGGTGCATGTTTTGTTGGATTGCAATGCCAGAAGACAAAAGTGGAAGAGGGATGGAGAGGCAGAGGTGGAAGGGGGAGGGGTGGATTTGATAAGAAAGGGGAGAGGGGAAAATAAAAGGAGTGAGAGATTTACGTCAGGCTTTTTTTCTCTCTCTCTCTTTAGAAGTGACTAAGAGTTCTTTAAATATCTTTCATTTTCGCTTTCTCATTACTATACTAGTTTTAAGAACGCATATATATATATGTGTGTGTCTGTGTGTAGTGTAAATATATATATATATATATATATATATATATATATATATATATATATATATATATATATATATATATATATATACATATATACACACACAAACACACACATGCACGCACAACACACAAACATACACAAACACACACACATGCACACTCAAACAGACATACATATACAAACACAAACTCACTATCCCTCTCCCTCTCTCTCTCTCTCTCTCTCTCTCTCTCCTCTCTCTTTGTTTTCGTTTTAGAGAGAGAGAGAGAAAGAGATTCGCGTCCCCCAATGCCGACCAATGTTTACGTTCGCCAAATGTCAAGCGGATACGTATCCAGAATCCGCGAGTCACCTTACAAGAACCCAAACATTTGTACACTCGCCTGACCGTGTAAAATCACAGAACCACGCGGTCTCCCTCTCTCCTTATGCCGCGATTAGAGGCTACGGCGAGGGACACTAGATGATTTTAGTTCTTGTGTCGTTTTTTTTTTTTTTTTTGGGGGGAGTTGATGTGAATTATTTACTGGGAGTTGAGGAGGAGGAGGAGGAGGAAGAGGAAGAGGTGGAGGGCTAAAACGGGAGAAGGGGAGAGGAGGGATGAAAAGGAGGAGGGGAAGAGGAAGAGGTGGAGGGGGAGAGAAGGGATGAGAAGAAAGAGAAGAAGAGGAAGAGGTGGAGGGGGAGAGAAGGGATAAGTAGGAGGAGAAGAGGGGAAGAGGAAGAGGTGGAGTGGGGCTGAAACAGGAAAGGGGGAGAGGAGGGATGAGAAGGAGGAGTAGAAGAGGGGAAGAGGAAGAGGTGGAGGGGGGCTGAAACAGGGGAGGGGAAGAGAAGGGATGAGGCGGAGGAAGAGTAAGAGGAGGGAAAGGTGGATGGGGAGGGGGATAGAGGAAGAGTAGAGGAGGAAAGTTGCAGGGCCAAGAGGGAAGAAGAAAGCGATGGGAAGGAACGGATGAGGAGGAAGATGAGAAAAAAGTAGAGAAAGACGGGAACCAGGGAGAGATGAAGAAAAATAGAGGAAAGAGAAGAGGGAAAAGGGAAGGAAGAGAAATAGGGAAAAATATAAAATAATTAAAAAGAAGAAGGAAGAGTTACGTGAGAGAAAAAAAGAAAAAGCAGAAAGATGATGATGACAAGGAGAGAGCGAGTTAATAATAACGGTAATTGGTAACAGTGTGTACCTGCGTCTGTTGCTTTATTCGCTCGGCTACTGAGCTCAATGAAATGGTAGGTAATGATCTTTCAGCTTTTTTCATTAGTTATGGGTTTTGAAAGTTTAGATATCTAGATATTTAGAGAAAGAGAGAGAGAGAGAGAGAGAGGATGGGAGGAAACAGAGAAAGAAGCGAGAGAAAAGGAGATTTGAAAAAAAAGAGTATTGGGATATGGGAGAGGCAGGGAGGACGAGAAGGAGAAAAAGAGAAAGATAGAGACAGAAAGAGGAGCAAACAGAGAAAACAAAAAAGAGTGAAATAAAAAAAAAAAAAAAAACACAGAACAGTAATAAAACACACACACACGCAACCACGAACACGAAAGACAATAAAAAAAAAAGTCTACGAGAGGAACCGGCGCCGCGCCAGGTGTCCCGTCTCGTCGCCCCAATAGCATTCCTTAAGCATCAAGTCCTTTGTTGTCAGATCACCTTCTTCATATCTGTCCGCATTATTATCACATCTGACCCCGAGAAAGGAGGTGACCCGCGTACCCTCTGACCTCTGGCGCTGGTCACAAATATGCACGACGGATACATGTGACGTGAACTGTAATCTTAGCTGACTTGAGAGAAATGTAGTTTGAATATAGGAAGTTATGATGGAATGCTGGCTTGAGCGATATATTTTTTTATTCTCTTTTTTTCATTGATTTTTCGTTTTATTTCGTTTTTTTATGATCTCTGCAAGTATCACATGTGAAAATATGGGTTTGATAATATACAGATATTTTGTAAATCAGATTGAGAGACTGAAATTAGGACAAGGATATAACAAGCTCATCGCAAAATCTAAACACGCAATTTATTCGATTTGTCGAAAATAATTCAAGATTGGAATCATAAAAGCAAAACTTGTTTACATTAGTTATCCATGTGTTTACATTTTTTTTTTTTTTTGTATAATGATCTCTGCACTGTAGATTGTGTGGCATTGTTTTATTTTAGCATAATCGTATTAATTTCTGCATAATTTATATTGGATGGTGAAGAGGATTGGGAAATGGGATGCGAAAGCGGTTGAGTGGAGGGACAAGGGAGTTGAAAGTGTTTATTGGAGTGGGAGATAGAGAGAGAGAAAGAGAAAGAGGGGAAGGAGAGAAAGAGAAAAGAGAGCGAGAGAGAGAAGAAAGAGAGGGGGAAGGAAGGAGAGAAAGGGAAAAGAGAGAGCGAGAGAGGAAAGAGAGAGAGAGACATAGATAGGTAGGTAGATAGATAGAAAGATAGATAGTGATAGACATAGCGATAGAGAAAAAGAGAGAGGTAGATAAATAGATAGGCAGATAGATTGATAGAGAGAGAGAGAGAGAGAGAGAGAGAGACAAACAGCTAGGCAGTGAGAGAGGAGTGGAAAAGGTTCAAACAGATGGCGTTCAGTGGTGTTGTTGATGGACCAAAGGAAAGGAGAGGGGAATGGGGAAGGAGTGAAGGAAATAACAAGAATCTGTAGGGATGGGGAAAGAGTGGAGAGGAGGGGGGAGGGGGGGTTGAGTAAGGGTGAAGCCGTGACTGAATAAGTATAGGGAAATAAATTCATTAAAGCTGAGACGATGAGAACAAATAAAAGAACGAGACAAACAGGAGATAAAAAAACAAGAACATAACATAAGAAAACACCACTAAGTCACACACACAAAAAAAAAAAAAAACACGAGTAACACAAGTAACAGACAAGAAGGCTGAGTAACTGGGTTGACCACACACACACACACACACACACACACACACACACACACACTACTACCTTGCAGGGTTACCAGAGGGAATTACCGAGTTACCCGCTATTTCCGGTGAACGTCTTTCGGGGGGGTGGGGGGAGGGGGGAGCTCTCGCCGTCCAACGCCGCTGGGGATTATATTGGCGTTCAATTCCAGAACGCGCAGGAATGTGTTCTGATGATGACACACTTGGCTGGCGAAGGTCATGGAAGAGGAGAGGGAAAAGGAGAGAAAGAGATTCATTGCACGGTTGCTGCTCTGCCTTGTTTATCTGTTTGTCTATTATTTATTTGGTTTCTTGTTGTTATCTTTGGCGTTTTATTGTTGTTGGTGTGTTGTTGTTGTTATTGTCATTATCATTACGATCATAATCATTTTTATAATTATTTTCCTCGTATCACCATTGTCATCATAACTATCGTCATTATCCTTATCCCTATTTTCGTTCTTATCATTTGCTTCGGTAGCTCATAAAGTCCTACTCACTCTCGCAAACGATTTATGCGAAACGAAAATTAAATATGAAAGAGAGAGAGAGAGAGAGAGAAAGAGGGAGAAAGAGAAAGAAAGAGAGAGAGACAGAGACAGAGAGAGAGCGAGAGATAGAAGAGAGAGAGAGATAGAAGAGAGAGAAAAAGTGAGAGAGAAATAGAAGAAAGAGAAAGAGAGAGACTGATAGAGAGAGAAAGAAAGAGAAAGAGAAGAGAGAGAAAGAGAGATATATCCAATATCTTCTAGACTCATACACTCCTCTATACTCCTTCCCGTATTGCAATACCATCTAAAAAAAACAAAACAAAAAAACACGTACTCAAATACTACGATTTTAATACACAACCATCCAATAAAATAAAAAATAGAAGGATAAAGAGAAAAACAATCCTTACAATACCAACAACAATACCAACAACAATCACCACAATTAGATACCGGACATAGAATGGTTCCCCGGAATATGGTTCATCTTTTCTGGTCATGTGTATATGGTTGCTAGTTTGTGGTTTATTGCCTACCATTGTGACCTAAATTCTGAGTATGGGACACTGTGTTGCTTCTTTCGTCTATTTTTTTTTTCTTTCTTTTTTTTTTCTTTTGTGTGTATTTTATTTTGTTTGTTTTTTATTTGGTTTTGTTTTTTTTCTTTTTTTTTCTTTTAGATTTGTTTTGTTTGTTGTTTAGTGTATAAAGAGAGTGGGGGGAGGATGTAAGAGAGGGAGAGAGAGAGAGAGAGAGATAGAGAGAGAGAGAGAGAGAGAGAGAAGAGGGGGGTAATGAAGAGGAGGAGAAAAAGCGAAAAATAAGGAAAGAGGGTGAGAAAAATAAGAAAGAAGTATAGAGAAAAAAAAAGAGAAAAAAATCAGAAACGGATTGCAAAAAACACATAGGATAAAATGCCTATAAAGAATTATTTATCTGTGTTGAAAAAAAGTGAATTACAAGATTCCGAATACCAATGAAGGAGACACATACACCAAATAATCATTCTTCAATTCTTTTATTTACTCCAAAACACTATAACAAAATCTGATCCCGCAGAAAGTACATGTAACAGTTCAATATGTAAGAAAATAACATATATGGTCTCTCTTATCCGAAGCACTAAGTGACTACGATAACAACATAACATAACAAATATATATACACAAAGGTCTACAAACTACATATGGGAAATACATCACAAACGCGTAATGTATAAATATTAAGATTCCATTTATCACAATGGCAGGGAAATAAGCAAACAATAACCTATGAATCAAGTTCTAGAATTTTCTTTAAAAAAATGTAGATGAATTACAAGGAAAAAAAGAAATTTGATTAATGAAAGGACATTGACAACGATGTTAAAGGTAGAAATATGAGAGAAAATTTAATTTCAGTAAGTCCAGGTATATGTATTTATTTTTTATTTTTTTATGTATGTTTCGTTATATTCTGTTCCTTTATCAATCGTCCATTTCGTTGGATGATTTTAAGGAGATTTAAATGTATTTTAAAGAAAATAAATGACAGGAAAATTAGAAAAAAATTATAAAACGGGTAATCAAATGTCAGAAAACGGAAAATAAAAGAACATAAAACGGATTTTTGTTTCCTATTCAACCTGCCATGGATTCCAAATGGCATTTTAGGACATTAGACAACAATAACAATATATTTTCTATAAGATAACCCGAAAACGAGTGATGTTCACGCAGCTCTGATCATAAATAAACATCATATTATATATTCGTAATTAAGAAAAGTACAAAAAGAACCAAAATTGTCAATATCTTTCTCCTCTTTTCAATTAATTTCGTTTTGAGAATAGTTTGCGCGTCTCATCACTGTGTTCGGATACTTGGCTTCCACCAGGACCCCCGGCGATGCTGTGACGTCACAAGTCGGACGGTGGTGTGACGTCACAAGTCGGACGGTGGTGTGACGTCACAAGCCGGACGATGGTGACGTCACAGACATCATGGCACACTCACGTCATCACTTCTGAATCCTGACTTAGAAATCACTTTTCTCGACCAATTTTCCTGTTTGGCCAAAATCACCGTAGCTCAAGTGTGGCCAACACGATTTGTGGTTTTGTGTGATTACAGTTTGTCTTATTGAATATCGCCGTGGCATATATATTTTCGTGATGATGATATGATGTTTTATATTATATGGTGGCAAATGTGTGTGTGTGTGTGTATGAGTTTGGGTTTGTATGTGTTTGTTAGTATGTGTGTGTATGTCTGTATATATATATATAATATATATATATATATATATATATATATATATATATATATATATATATGTATATATATATATATATATATATATATATATATATATATATATATATATATGTGTGTGTGTGTGTGTGTGTGTGTGTGTGTGTGTGTGTGTGTGTGTGTGTGTGTGTGTGTGTGTGTGTGTGTGTATGTATATACGTATATATATATATATATATATATATATATATATATATATATATATATATATATATATATATATACAGTATATATACATATACATATATATATATATATATATATATATATATATATATATATATTACATATTATATAAGTATCATATAAAGACTGTAAATCACAAATTCGTGAGTTGCCAAACACTTCCATTCGTGGCATAACTACATTTACCTAAATGAATCCCATGATTTTGAACAAAATTTGTTCAAAAATGAATCATTGAAAAAGCAATTTGCCCCTTTTATCTGACTGTAAACCTAAGCTACCCCTAAATAGAATACTAAACGCACTTTGAGTATATATGCAAAATGAAATTCCATTTTCACAATCAACAAGAAAGGAACAGAATCTCGCCAGAGACAGAGAAATGCCACAAGTTCTTTTACAAATCTTCGCAGGATTTAGTAAATCCACTTACATTATTATCATATTTTTTACCCTTTCTTTATCTATCTTTTAATCTACCACATGGATCTACTTAGTGTAGACACCTGGCTTGCTGTAGGTCTGGTGTAGCTTGTCGAAATGGCCTGGGTTATGAGGTGAGTTGAAGATAAACATGTTGGAGGGACGACCGTTAAAGAACCAAGGACCAGATAGCCACGTGATAGGACTGGGTTTCTTGGTCGGCAGAGGTCGTACGGGCTTCGTAGCTGCGGTAGTCGTCATGGGAGCTGGAGTAGTGGTAGTAGTAGTAGTGGTTGTAGTAGTAGTAGGAGTAGTAGTAGTCGTTGATGAAGGCTTGAAGTGATAGATACTCGACGGCTTGCCATTGTTGACGAAGTCGACGTCCGGACGGATGAAGTTGTACGAGTTGCTGTTCGGGGAGACGTAGCCGAGGCCGGGGACGTACACGTAGGGATTCGGAGGCAGGCGGATGTAGAAGATGGGAGAGTTGGTCACGGGTTGAGACAGTTTCTGCGGGGCGGCCGTCGGCTGGGGCTTCTGCAGGAAGGAAAACAGCGACGACGGCTTCTTGGTCACGGGGGCGATGGGCGCCTGAAGGGGAACAGAATGCGGAGAGTGAGTATTGGTATTGCTATTATTGTTATCGTTATTGTTGGTTTTATCGTTATCTTTATTGCTATTGCGTACTTACACCATGATGATTGATATTACAGTTATTAATGTCAACATGATCATTCTATTAATCTCATTAAGTCTCTCTATAATCGTTATACCCTTTATCTAAGTTCGTTCATAAAGTCTCTTTATATATATATATTTCTATCGTTTAATCTTTATTACAGATGGGCTCTGATAGAACAACACATTAGACTCTTATTAATGCTTTCAAGTATGAACTATCTGCTAACTACTTTGCATTTCAATCTTATTTTATCTAGATAACCAAAGCATTTTCATGTAATAATTAAATATCTACCACGTGGCCTATCCTGTACACACACACACACACACACACACACACAAACACACACACACACACAAACACCCACACACCCACACACACACACACACAAACACAAACAAACACACACACACACACAGGTACACACACACACACACACACAAACACCCACACACACACACACACAAACAAACAACCACACACATTATCCCTCAACCCACCCACCCCACCGCCGACCACCACCTACCTTTGTCGTCGTAACCTTCTGTGCGCTGGACGCCTCCTTCACCGCCTCCTTCAGGATATTGGAGGGCGTCTTTTGGCCGCCAGAGCCTCTGATGAGCGCCCCTCGGATGCCACTCCTGGAGGCGGGGAAGAGCCGCCCGAAGGAGAAGGCCTGGACGCCCACATTTCCCAAGATGGTCAGGGCGATCGCCAGGAACAGCGTCAGCGTTTGCCTGAGGAAGGGGGCGTGGCTTAGTACTCGGGTAAGAGAGGATTCATTGTCTTCTGTTGTTATTCTGTGTTTGTTGTTATTGTTGTATTTGTGTATGTGGCTCTTTGTTATATGTTTCAGTATCTAAGTCTTAGTGTATGCTTCTCTCGTTTTCTCTTTCTCTCTTTCTCTTTCTCTTTTTCTTTCTCTTTCTCACTCTCTCTCGCTTTCTCTCGCTTTCTCTTTCTCTCGCTCTCTCTTTCTCATTCTCTTTCTCCTTTTCTTTCTCCTTTCTCTCTCTTTCTCTCTCTCTCTCTCTCTCTCTCTCTCTCTCTCTCTCTCTCTCTCTCTCTCTCTCTCTCTCTCTCTCTCTCTCTCTCTCTCTCTCTCTCTCTCTCTCTCTCTCTCTCTCTCTCTCTCTCTCTCTCTCTCTCTCTCTCTCTCTCTCTCACTATCTCCTTCTCCGTCCCTCATTCACACGGGTACACATACACAAAGAGGAGGAAAAAAATATATGAAGAAATCACCGGAGAGCGATTAACACATCCACAATATATAATCCCTTACCAAAAAAAAACAAACAAACAACAAATATAAAAACACAACAGGCTATCATCTCCCAGATCTTTACGTTTTTTTCTTCTTCTTCTATCTCTCTCATTCTTTATCCCCATTTTCATCCCCTCTTTTCATTTTTCCTCCATCTCTATTCATCTTTTTCATCCCCTTAGTCACGAAGAACCAGTAGCAGACACTCTTTAACAAAGGATGACGTAGTGATGGAGTGAACCCTCTTCTTACAAGTCGAAGATGACAAGCAAGAGCGCTGGTGAACTGATGGGAGAGTCATCATTTAAGGGGACACTGATGGAGGAGGAGGAAGAAGAGGGGGTGGGGGAGGTGGGGGTGGGGGAGGTGGTGGGGGAAGAAGGGGTGGTGGGGGAGGGGGTGGGGGTAGAGGTGGAGGAAGAGTGGGTGGTGGGGGGAGAAGGGGGTTGTGGTGGAGGTGGGTGGTGGGGGATGGTGGTGGGGGTGGTGGAGGTGGAGGGGGTGGAGGTGGAGGAAGAGTGGGTGGAGGTGGGGGAAGAAGGAGAGGGGGTGGTGGAAGAGGAGGTGGAGGTGGTGGTGATGGGGGTGGTGGTGGTGGGGGAGGTGGTGTTGTTGGGGGTGGGGGTGGGGGAAGAAGGGGTGGAGGTGGAGGTGGGGGAGGTGGAGGTGGAGGTGGGGGAGGAGGTGGATGTGGATGTGGTGGTGGAGATGGAGGTGGAGGTGGAGGGGGTGGTGGAGAAGGTGGAGCAGGAGAAGGAAGAGAAGAAGAAGAGGAAGAGGTGATAGAGAAAAGAGAAGACGAGAAGAAGAAAGAAGGGGACGAGGAGGTGAAGGAGAAATAAAACAATAGAGAAGAAGAAAAAGAAAAAGCATTAGCGAAAAAAAACATTACAGAGGAGCAAGTACAAGAACAAAGAGAGCCTAAAAAAGAAGTGATTAGATATGAAAAAAAGATGAATGATTTAGACACAAAGCATCATCGACCGTCATTAACAAAAGGAAAAGGAGAGAACAAGCGATATTATTCATTAATTTCATCTCTGCTTATCCCCTTTATCCATTACCTGTACCTTCTCTAATTCATGCACAACATTCCGGAATAATTAAAAGAAAGAAAGAAAAAAAAAACAAGAATACAAAAAAAAAAAAAAAAAAAAAAAAAAAAAAAAAAAAAAAAAAAAAAAAAAAAAAAAAAAAAGCAGAAAGAAAAATGAAGAGGATGTCCCGCTAATTTATTCATTGTCAAATCACACTCCTATAGAAGAAGCGGCGAGCATTTGTCACGTCTTAAATCATCGGATTCGCTACTGTGACAAGGCCAGGCCATGGATGGTGGTGTTACCCCTCCCCCGTACCCTCTCCCTCCTTCTCCCTCCCTTCCCCTTACCCTCTCCCAACCCACCTCCTCCTCCCTCCCTTCCCCCTACCCTCTACCACCCTACTTCTCTTCCCTTCCCCCTACCCTCTCTCATCCCACCTCCTCCTCCCTCCCTCCCTCCTACCCTTCTACCCACCCCCCTCCTCCCTACCTTCCCCCTAGCCTCTCCTACCCTTCTACCCACCCCACTTCCCTACCCCCCCACCTCCTTCGCTCCTCCTCCCGTCACATCCTTCTCCCCATTATTCACCCATCCCCTCCCCTCCCCTCCCCTCATCTCATCTCATATACCCCCTAACCCCCCCATCCCGCAAAGGTTAATGACAGAAACGCTTTCCATATCAGATCGTTTGATCGTCTCACCTTATTGTTAATTAATTCATGGGGGGTTTATGTTCTTCCCCTCTCCCTCTCCCCCCCCTTTTCCCACCTCCTTCCTTCCTCCACCCCCCCACCACCCCCTCCCCTCCCTTACACCTCCCTCAATCCTCCACCTCCCCCCAAACGACCCCCTTCTACGTCCCCCCCCCCCCCTCATTGAGCCTCGGATGACTAACCCAAAGAACCACAAAGAAAAGAGAGAGAGAGAGAGAGAGAGAGAGAGAGAGAGAGAGAGAGAGAGAGAGAGAGAGAGAGAGAGAGAGAGAGAGAGGGAGAAAGGGAGGGAGACAGAGAATTAGAGAGGAGGAGGGAGAGAGAGAATTAGAGAGAGATAGGGACAGAGAGAATTAGAGAGAGTAAGGGAGAAAGGGAAATTCAGGAAGAGAGTAGGTGGGGAAATAGAGAAACAGAAGAAGGGAGGGAGACTAAGTGAGCGAGAGAGAGAGAGAGAGAGAGAGAGAGAGAGAGAGAGAGAGAGAGAGAGAGAGAGAGAGAGAGAGAGAGAGAGAGAGAGAGAGAGAGAGAGAGAGAGAGAGACAGACAGAGAGAAAAAGAGAAAGAGAGAGAAAGACGGGGGAATTAAGAAGAGAAAGAGAAGAGAGATAGAGAGAATTTGGAAAGGGTGATAAATACCTCTTATCAACTTTGCTTCATATCCTCAGAAAAAGAAAAAAAATCCATAATTAACAAAAACAGAAAACCCATTCAACCAACACCTACCATCACAACCTGATATATCTGAACCTCTTCGGTAACAAACATCATAAACAACAAACAGTCGCATTTGCCCTATCGAAAGAGATCAAGAGCCTCTTTAATGGGATTATATCCTATTTTGAAACCTAATCCTAATCCTAATCCTAGGCCGTCTAGGTGTTAATCCTTTAGTTTTGTTCTTGTTATGATTTCTCTCTGTCTCTCTCTCTGTCTCTGGATCTCTCTTTCTCTCTATTTCTATCTCTGTATCTGTCTATCTATTTTTTTTATTTCTCTTTTTTCTTGCTTTCTCTCTCTCTTTCTCTCTTTCTCTTTCTCATTTTCTTTCTTTCTCTCTCTCTGGTTCTCTCTTTATGTTTGTCTCTATCTCTACCTCTATCTCTGTCTATCTATTTCTTTTATTCTCTCCCTTTTTCTTGTTCTCTCTCTCTCTCTCTCTCTCTCTCTCTCTCTCTCTCTCTCTCTCTCTCTCTCTCTCTCTCTCTCTCTCTTTCTCGTTCC
>BOPN01004192.1:12500-15000 GCA_017312705.2 Penaeus japonicus | reverse complement strand
ATGCATAATTTATTTGGCAACAATGTTATACAGACCATTGGTATGCCATGGTATCCAATTAGGTCATATACTATCCATCTGCTTCCAAGTCTGTAATTTCTTAATTTATGCAAATGACCTATTCTAAAAGGGACACTTTCACCAACTGGGAAAAAGTATATATGAATCTTTTTCTAATTCTTTTTCCCTTTTTCTTTCTTTTTCTTTTTCTTTCTTTCTTTCTTTCTTTTGCTTTGCTCTTATATTTGTCTTTCCTGAATTCCAGGAACAATTGAAACAACGAACTATTGTTACAAAAAGAAAAAAGAAAAAAAAAAGTCAAATTTGCAAATACAAGTGAATACTTTTTTTCTTTTTTTTGGGGGGGAGGGGGTATGTCTCTATCACATTAAAATTTCATTAATGATAATGATTATTTATCAAGAATTTCCATAGATAGATATATGATGAATACCACTATAAGTCCGAACATAATACGTATATATTAGTTATAGATGATAATAATGACAATGATAGTGATGATAATGATAAGGATATTAGTAATTATAACAAAACTAGTGATAATGATAATGATAACAATGATAATAATGGTAATGACGACAATAATAATGATAATAAAGATGATAATGATAATAGTAATAAATGTAATATAAATAATAAAAACGATAATAATAATAATAACGACAATGATAATAATGACAATGACGCTAATGAGCATAATAACAACAACAATCAAAACAACAACAACAGAATGAAATTAAAAACACAGAAACAAAAATGCATTTCCAAGCAACAAACACACCCACCCACTGTTTCCATAAACAACAACAAACCTCAACACCCCCCACCTCCCCCCCTCCCCCCGCCCCGTCCCCCCCACGCCCTAAAGTACCCAGTAAAGAAAAGAGTGCAAGTGTGTAGGCTCAGTATTTGTCAAATAACAAGTGTATAGTATTAGTGTGGCGGAAGAGAGTGCTGTGTCACTTAAGTAAAGTTTCGGGTCATGAGATGCTGATATTGTGTTTGTTTTGTGTTTGTTCTGTGTTTATTGGTTGGAAGAGGATGGTGTACCGTTATTCTTTGTGTGGTGTTTGGTTGGTATGTGTATGTATGTTGTTGTTTGATTGTTTTTTTGTTTGTAAGACTTTTTTTTGTTATATATTATTGTTATTTTTGGCATATATCATTGTTTTTCCTATCATTATTCTTCTTATTAATGTTATTATTATCATTATTATTGTTTTCATTGTTATCATTATGATCATTATTATCATTATCATTAGTAGTTGTAGAAGCATTAGTGCTGCCATAGCTATCATTCGTACCCTAATTATTACCATTCTTATTTTTATTGTTATCATTATCATTATTATTTTTTTATTGTCATTCCCTCTTTCCTCTCTTCGGTCTTCTCCTTTGTCTTCTTCATATATTACTTTCCTTTTCTTTTCTTCCGTTTTGTTACTAAATTAAATTTGCAAATTCGCTGTATTTCTTTTTATTTTTTCTTCTCCTTTGAATTCTCCTTCGCCTTTTGATTACATTCTTTCGCTTTTTCTCCTTTTTCGTCTTGTCATTCTCACTTTCGCCTTCCTCCAGTTCTTATTTCTTTCCTTCTGTATCATTATTATTCTTGTTTTGTAATCAGTCTTTATTCCTCCTTCCTCCTTCTCTCCTCTTTTTTTATTTTCCTCCGTCCATCTTTCTCTTTCTATAACTCTCTCTCTCTCTCTCACTCACTCTCTCTCTCTCTCTCTCTCTCTCTCTCTCTCTCTCTCTCTCTCTCTCTCTCTCTCTCTCTCTCTCTCTCTCTCTCTCTCTTACTCACTCTCTCTCTCTCGCCATCTCCTCATTCTCAATCTATCTCCCCCTTGTATCATTATTGCCACCCCGTTTAATCCTTCTCCTTCTCCCCTATCTCCTCTTTCGTCCACGCGTCATTCCTCATTCCTCATCCATCTTACTCAACAGGGTGAGGCTGGGAAAACTCACCGACCCGCTCGTTTACTCGTACAGTATTGACCCGGAGTCAACATCGTCGGAGACTGGGACTTTGCTCGAGTCATATTGTCGGGAAACGCCCTCTCCCTCTCCCTCTCTCTTTCCTTCTCCCTCTCCCTCTCTCTCTCTCTCTCCTTCTTCCTCTCCCTCTCCCTCTGCCTCTCCGTCTCTCTTTCCCTTTCCCTTTCCCACTCCCTCTCCCTCTGCCTCTGCCTCTTCCTCTCCCTCTCCCTCTCCTTCTTCCTCTCCCTCTCATTATCCCTCTCCCTCTCCCTATCCTTTTCCCTCTCACTTTCCCTCTCCCTCTCCCTTTCCCTTTCCCTCTCCCTCTACGACTCCCTTTCCATCTCCCTTTCCCTTTCCCTTTCCCTCTCCTTTTCCCTTTCCCTCTCCCTTTCCCTCTCCCTATCCCTATCCCTTTCCCACTCCCTTTCCCTCTCCCTCTCCCTCTCCCTCATTCTTTCCCTCTCCCTCTCCCTCTCCCTTCCCCTTTCCCTTT
>BOPN01004191.1:120000-125000 GCA_017312705.2 Penaeus japonicus | reverse complement strand
TTGTGCCCTGTTACCCTTGTTTGTTTCTTTCCTTTTTTCTTCTTTTCTCCAATTTTGTGTGTGATTAATTAAATTTCTTCTCTCTATGCACAGTATAATCATATTTTTGGAAAAGAATGTGAACTAAAACTAAATAAAGATTGATCAAAGAAAAGTGGAATTATTAAAAGTCAAATTATATCATGATTCTATTTTTACTTTCTTTTCTTATACCCTTTGATGATTCAGCCTTGAAAGTTAAAATAATTATTTTTTTCAGAATTAGTAGAATTCCCAGTCCTTATAAGGTTAAGTGATTTCAGCTTCCATGTACATTATATACAATGATTGCTGGTAGATTAGATTTTTAAAAATTGTTTTAATAAGTATTGTCCAACCCGAGATAAATCTATCCTTAAGGGTAAATCTATCCTCAGGTGTAAATCTATCCTTAAGGGTAAATCTATCCTTCAGGAAAAAATTATCCATCGATGTAAATCTATCCTTAAGCGTAAATTTATCCTTCGGTGTAAATCTATTCGTAGCTGTAAATCTATCCCTATCGATAGATCTATCCTTAGGGTAGCTGTCCATTAAGGCAAATTTATCAATAGGGGTAAATCTATCCTTAGGGATAGCTTTCAGAGTTGTAAGGAGTATATATAGTTTTTTTTTTTTTTTTTTTTTTTTTTTTTTTTTTTGGGGGGGGGGGGGTATAAATTCAACAAAATATTCCCCGATAAAAAATGTATAACTTGGCGATAAACTTTTGTGCAAATATATGCATAAAAGTTTACATTTCTGCTTCGATCGCCTTCAACAGTCAACTTTTTTAGCATTGTTATCTCGTATTTTGTATTTTAGTGTTTGTATATTATTCTATGATTTCCTTTGTTTGATTTGTATTCATTTCAACATTTGAAATGCAATTTGGCGAGCTGTAATATTTTTTACGTCTATAATTAACTAATTGATGATTAATGAGCAACACTTTCCAAATCAAGAGACAAATAATGATATTATGTTGTCAGAATGCTTCTGAAGTCATAATGCAGTTAAGGCTATTTTTTTATGACGGGTTAATAATGATGAAAGTGATAAAGATATCAATAATGGCGAATGGGTAATGATAATAACATCATAAGCAAAACTGATGGTAATAACAATAGCAGTTCATAGTAATGATGATGATCATGCTAACAGTGAGGTTGTAGTGACCCATTTTCAAGAGTTACCTCAAAACTTGGTTGCGCCCCTTAGATTTGTGTATCGTCTCTGGCAAAAAAGAAAAAAAAATGTCAAGATGACTACGTTATTTTTCAGAATCTTTAACATCGTCTCAGTTCTTTGATTTTGCATATTTTAAGTAATCATTTTAGGTCACTTTCCCTCAGTTCATATTTTTATTTCTATGCATGGTCTTATTTACATTTCTTTTGCATTGTTGTGATTGTTTTTGTTCTATATTTGTTATCACCATTATTTGTTTGATTTGTATGTTGATGATATCATATGAATAGTAATATCAATCAATTATGAAAGAGGATAATCTCTCTCTCTCTCTATCTCTCTCTTATCATGTATGTCTAAATATATATATGTATATATATATATATATATATGTGTGTGTGTGTGTGTGTGTGTGTGTGTGTGTGTGTGTGTGTATGTGTGTGTGTGTGTATGTGTGTGTGTGTGTGTGTGTGCATGTGTGTGTGTGTGTGTATATATATACATGTGTGTATGCGTATGTATATATACATATATATATATATATAAATATATATATATATATATATATATATATATATATATATATATATATATATATATATATATATATATATATATATACGTACACACACGTGTGTGTGTATATATATACATGTGTGTATATATATACATATGTGTGTATATATATATATAAATATATATATATATATATATATATATATATATATATATATACATATATGTATATATATACATACATACATATATATATACATACATATATATATACATATATATATATATATATATATATATATATATGTATATATATATATATATATATATATATATATATATATATATATATATATATATATATATATATATATATATATATATATATATATATATATATATATATATATATATATATATATATATATATATATATATATATATATATATACACATATATATATATATATATATATATATATATATATATATATATATATCACAGTCATAAGCACAGGTTTCCTTCCTCTTTTCTAACTCTTCATGCTTTGTTCATTGTGGATGGTCATATGTTTCGTATTCGTTCATGACAGTACACGAATACTAAAAAACAAGGTTGCTTTTTGTCTTCCCATAAAACAGCAATACTTCAATCACACTGAGTCTAAAGAAAATAATGAGATGATATAGACTCTATACTATAATTTTAGGCAACTGTGGCATTAATATAGCCCATGATATGATGCATATAAGTCTCTCGATACAATAAAACATAAATTAAAACACAAAAATAGCTCTAATTTTACAGTGAGTGACTGAAAGAGAGTGGGAAAAGTCAAGGTATTGTTGCGTGAAGTTCCATTGTGCTGGAGACTAGGCAAGCAAATCTAGTCCGCACTGGGTTAACAATAACCAGTGGGTAAATATTCAGTAGAGTGCCGTGCTGCTAAATACCACGATATTGGAATCAATGGATTCCTCCTATCCTCTACTGTTCAGATATAATGAGTATGACTCACAATTCAACCTCTGTAACCTGTAATCTTGGTCCCGATAAGAGGAGACGGCATGAAGGAGACTGGGAATTTGTGAGGTAAACCAATAAAAAAGAAAGGTAATTACAGGTAAATATGTCACTTAAACACTGTAATACCACCTGCATGACAACTGCAATACCCTGCGATCCCCCCTGGGGTGGCCTGCCGTACCGCGTCTTGTGTGCACAGTGATCTGCATTTGCCTGCAACATGTTAATTACATGGAGCTTGGGATAGTTTTCTCACATGACATCTTGATCCAACGACCTATCTAACCTTACCTAGGCTTCCATCTGCCCTAGCCAAGGGGGAGACTTTGAATTGAGGGTCATACTCAATAAATCTGAAAAGTAGGGGGTGAGAGGAATCCATCATTACCAATATGGTTGTATTTAAAGGCATGGCATTATTTTGAATACCCACCAGCTAAAGCAAAACTTAAATCAATAGGCCAAGCACAAGCAAGGAAAGTCCATGTTACTTATTGTTTGGGGCTTCACAAAGTCCTATTATTCAAGGCTGTTTAAGCTGCCTGTTTTTGTAGAATGGCAAGTAAAAGTAAAGTTGAATAACTCTATTTTGTCAAGATGTAACCAAACATTTCCGTATATGAAAAAGGTTTATGACTGAGCCCATTGAATTGGGATTTCATATGGGCTCACAGTTGTGTCAATATAGACTAAGTCAGGTAGAACACAAACAAAGAGTACATCGCTAATTAGCACATATAAGAATATTATACATAACTAATATAGATATTACGTATATTTGATATAAAGTATAAAACTCCAATACAAATAAACAATCAACATATGATATGCGCTCAAGTAAATTATTCCTAGATAAGGAACCAATCCAAGCTCTGCCTAGCCGGAACATACATGATGGATGTTTGCTGGCTTCAACACCAGAGGGCCAGAGGTGCAGAGGGGTCCTGGAGAGGATTGACCCAAGCACTCCTGACATACGCCAATTTAGTAACAATAGCAGAGAATCCAGCCAACTTATATATATATATATATATATATATATATATATATATATATATATATATATATATGTGTGCGTGCGTGTGTGTGTGTGTGTGTGTGTGTGTGTGTGTGTGTTTGTGTGTGTGTGTGTGTCTGTAATTTAGCTCTAATTCACCATCACCATTATTCAGTCGTTTTCCACGACCGTTGCTACCCTTTACTGATAACTGTTTGCATCACATTTTCATAATATTTGTACAATTTTTGACTGATGCTAATGATTATATCTAAAAGATTGTAAGTGTGAGATATTACTAATATCATAGCTGGAACACGATTATGTTCCATATCTTGTAAATATAATTACGAGATAATGCTCAAGTTATAAAGAAGATATTTGTCGATAAAAAATAGATTACTGGTAATATGTCAGCACTTACTTATTGCAGGCAATTATTACATTCCATTTTTTATACATATCACGAACCGAACATTAAAGAAATTATGTCACGTTTTCACTCACATCAACCAAGATTCAGTGAGAACAAATATTTGGCCAATTCTGTTAAATATCATCCAACAGATACGAATGTTGTATATGCAAAGGATGCGGCTCTGAACGAAAACTTCGAAATCTGAACGAAAATGTAAATAGTAAATGTAAACCCGTACATCATGCGTTAGTCTAAATATAATGTCAGTTAATGCTGTGCTTTAAATCTTAATGATACATAATAATAAAATCCGCCATCATAGATATTTCCTTGTGCGGGATCATCTCATGCAACCTCAGGGGTGTGAGCATCAAAGTTTAGGATCCGTTGCTGTTGTTAATGCATGATCGCAAAATCATTATGTAAGATACAATTTTTCAACTTTTCTATTCGTTCTAGTTCTTGTTTCCATTCCACTAAAGACGTGAATAAGTAGAAATGAATCGTAAGTGACTGCAGACTTCGAGATCAGAATCCGGCTTCATAGCCCAATGATCAGAGTTAGATATTTTGTATGATAATTATGAATACTCAGATTGCTTACAAGAATACTGGGGCTCTGGAAAAAAAAGTTTGTTTGTTTTGTTTTGTTTATCATCTATATAGTGATCCCCTCTAGGATTATCAAAACGGGAATTCGTGATTTAGTATATCGCGTAGACTAATGACACAGAGCACAACACATGCGGAAACACGGGAATAAACACAGAGTCACGGGAACAAAAGGGAACACATGCGGGAATAAACACAGAAACACGGAAACGAAAAGGAAC
>BOPN01004191.1:72500-77500 GCA_017312705.2 Penaeus japonicus | reverse complement strand
TACCTCATTCTTACTCTCTTACTCTCTCTCTCTCTCTCTTACTCTTTCGCTTTCTCTCTCTCTTTAACTCTCTCTCACTCACCCCCCCCCCTCTCTCTCTATCTATTTATCTATCGCTTGCTCTCTATCTATTTATTTATCTATCTATTTATCTCTCTCTCTCTCTCTCTCTCTCTCTCTCTCTCTCTCTCTCTCTCTCTCTCTCTCTCTCTCTCTCTCTCTCTCTCTCTCTCTCTCTCTCTCTCTCTCTCTCTCTCTCTCTCTCTCTCTCTCTCTCTCTCTCTCTCTCTCTCTCTCTCTCTCTCTCTTTCTCTCTCTCTCTCTCTCTCTCTCTTAACATATATTTAGATATACAATATGTTACATAGGTTAAAACCATTCGTGGTTAATTAAAACTGCCAGGTTCCTTTTGCGGGTTAAAAGCCACTTAACTAAAAGAACTTATTTGAAAACCCAACCTATCTTTCCTTAAAGATGAACACTGGTTAGTAAGTTTTAAAATAAATAAGTTAAAACCACTAATGTTATTGCATAGTACAAGTGATGGAAAGGTGCATCACGTGGTACCATGAGTGTACAGCAGGTTTGGGGTGTTGGTTTCATTGACCGCCAGCGATGTGCCGCTCTCTTCGCCTGCTGCGTGTTCATTTCGGCGACATCGAAGGTGGAGGTGAATAATTTCCACAGTTGGGCTGCTCTGGCAGAGAGGGTGCGATGATGCTGGCTAGACCGGGACCTCAGAACATCCATCAGCAGTCGACTAGATTTTACCGTTCTTGTATTCTCTCTCGAACATTTGGTGGAAGACGGAGGCTGCACCTGAGCCTTGTGGAGCGCTGTTAGAGCCCCGACATCACGACGATGTTCCAGCGAGTCTGGGATAGGTAGCGTCTTGGATAAACCCGAGGGCCCGTTTTTCTATTTTGTCCAGCCGACTGAGGTTGGTGGGCGCAGCGGAGGCCCAGGTCAGTGAAGCATACTCGAGACGAGGTCTGATCTGGGACTTGTGCAATGTAAGAATTCCCTGAGGATCCAACAAGTGTAATATGCGTTGGAGGAATGTCACTTTCAGAGAAGCTGTCCTGCAGATCCGGCTGATATGCTTATTAAATCTTAGATTATTGACTATGTCCACGCCAAGAATTGAAATAGAATCCTCTTGTGGAAGGGCAATACTATTCATTGAAATTTTGCCGCTCATGACGTCTGACGCAGCCAAAACAGGATATAACCATTGGCTGGGTCTTGTTAGTAGCAAAATTTATTTTGAATTCATATCAACTGCAGCGACTTCATGATTCTCGCGTTTATATGAGATGGAGAGATTGCAATCATCAGCATACGCGGAGATTTCAGGATGTTCCATGAGCAAATCATCGATGTAAATGTTCCAGAGGATTGGGCCAAGCACGGACCCTTGTGGTACTGATGCCTCCACTGGATACTTCTGGGACGATTGACCGCCGACAACTACTTACAGTGATCTACCAGTGAGGTAGTTATCGAATAGCCCCAGAAGATTATTGTTTATGCCTCTGGCTTGCAGTTTAGTGAGGAGCCCTCTGTGCCACACTCGATCGAAGGCGCCAGCGATGCTATTACCAGAGTATTTTGACTGTTATCTAGTGCGTCTTGCCATTTTTTAGTATGTAGTAATAGAAGGTCAGCATTTGAACGGGATGATCGGAAACCAAACTGTCTGATGGAAATTAGATTGTGGTTTTCCAAATGTTCCATGAGCTGTTCAGCAATTATCTTTTCAAATACCTTGCTGATACATGGCAAGAGGGAGATGGGCCGATAGTTTTCGGGATTGGCCTTAGATTGCTTCTTATGAAGAGGAATCACTCTTGCTTCCTTCCAGATGGTGGGCCAGCAATTTTCTTCAATACAAGTCTGGAAGAGTGAAGATAAGGGTTGGGATAGCTCTGCCGCACACCTGCGTAGAGTGTGTGGGCTGACATTGTCTGAACCTGGTGCCTTCTTTGTATTAATACTTGGAAGGATCTTTTTCGTTCTAATGTGGCATACCTGAAAACTAGAGAGTGCTTCATGGCACATCAAGGGTCATTTTTCTGCTGAATATGCTTCCAAGAAGGTCAGCTTTCTCCTGGTTGCTTTTAGCGGTTGTACCATCGGACTTGTTTAGTGGGGGTATCATGGACTCCCGAGTTTCTCCTTGGTGCTCCTTGACAAATGACCACCACTCTTTGCTGCCTGCTCCTAGACTTGACAATTTTCTCTTTGTCTCCTTTTGCCATCTGTCACGAGCCCATTTACAGGTGGCTGTCATTTCTCGACAGGCATTTTTGTATAGAGTTCTGTTATGGCTTGTTGGATTGGATTTGTATCTTTTCCACAGTCTGTATTTCTTTTTGGAGGGTAAATGGCATCTGTAACCGAACCAGGCTTGGTCCCCTGGTTTTGTGGTGTATGTCCGTGAAGGGAGATATTTCTCCTGCATTGTAGTGAGAATGCTGGTGAAAAGGGAAGCCTTGTCATTTACATTCCCTGCCAGAAGAACATCCCAGTATAGTGACTGAAGTTCTGCCTTTATACCTGATCAGTTTGCATGTATCTAGAGCTAGATTTTTCTTTGCCTGCTTTCGTCACCTGCAGGAACAAGGCAGAGATGTGAGATAACTGCAAAATGATCTGATGTCCCTACATTGCCCAGTGGTGAGCAGGAGATAGCGTCCTCACTTAGATCCAAGATAACTGGATCAAGAGAATTGCCGAGGATATGCGTTGGGAAATCTACATAGTCCGTCAATCCATGAACAGCAAGAAGGTCCTCATATGCTGATTGTTTGAGATGTTGATTAAGATCCCCAACTATTAAGAGGTGCTGACAATTGTTCTGAGCCTGGAGGTCATCCAAGTTTTCCTTTAGGAAGTCCATCGGTGTCCTGCCTTGCCATTGTGGCTGAACACCACCACTACCACCCCCACCCCTTTAGGGGTGGGGGTGGTAGTGGTAGTAGTGGTGGTAGTCAAATACATGTATTTGATGGTCGAAACTAGTGCCAGGTCGTTTGCCATGGCTGAATGTGAACACAGAGGTGCGGTCAAAAATGTAAGGACTATTAACCAGTAGAAAAAGATATGAATCTTCATGGGTTTTCCTATTAAACGTCTAACTTTTTAACAATCATTTCCTTGGGTATTCACACAGGGGTATGCCAAGCGCTACACTTCAGCAAGGGCTGTGGACTTCCCAAAATCGTATTTTGTTGTAGCTCCTCGTCCCTGTGTATGGACTCTATGGACTATATCTCTATCTATCTATCTATCTACTTACTTATCTATCAATATATCTCTTACTATCACTATCTCTCTCTCTCTCTCTCTCTCTCTCTCTCTCTCTCTCTCTCTCTCTCTCTCTCTCTCTCTCTCTCTCTCTCTCTCTTTCTCTCATTCTTTCTCTCTCCCTCCCTCTCTCCCTCTCATTTTCTGACATTCCATGACATAACTGATGTCTGCATCAATCTTGAAGCTTTGAAAGACACAAATTAACCCTTTATTTTTATCCTCCAGTTTGATTGAGTTTAGTATTTGAGTGTATGTATAATTATACAAACATACATGTATGTATACATACATACATACACACACACACACACACACACACACACACACACACACACACACACACACACACATATATATATATATATATATATATATATATATATATATATATATATATATATATATATATATATATATCATACAAATTATACAAAACACATGTATGTATACATACATATATATATAATATATATATATATATATATATATATATATATATATATATATATATATATATATATATTTATATATATATATATACATATATACATATATACATATATACATATATATATATATATATATATATATATATATATATATATATATATGTATATATATATATCGGTATCAGCTTTGTTTGTAATCCTATTTTTCAGGCATGTAGTATCAGAAATTATTGTTTTGTCTTTATGAAAATTGCAAAAGCTGCATTGAACCTTTCTTTGAAGAAAAAAGTATGTAGAAATCATGATTATGCATGTAATGAGCATCATGCCAATTTTCCTTTATGTTTATTTACATAATTGGATTTGTAGCATTTGATTGGCTCTTTGTTTCTGATGCATTTATATATATCTGCTTTTGCAACATTTAATTGCTTCTCCTTGAGGGATATATCAAAGGTAGTCAATTTTGCTAATGACAATGATATACATTAAGAGAATTACAGATGTTTTTTTTTTTTTTTTTCTATCCAGCTTCGTATACATCAGCTGATCACTCGCTGTGTAACCCTCCGGATTTTTTTTAATACTATATGTATATTAAACAAGAGTCACAGTTTCCTCCTGAACACCACGTTTCATATCATAATTTATCATTGGAATTTCTGATTACCAAGGCTAGTATTGTTTAAACGAAATTGAGAGAGATATTGAATGATATAAACTACTAACTCAGATCTTTTGATTCTGACACATCTAGGAAGGTTTTTTTATGTGTGCAATGTATACATGTATACAAATACATCTATATATGTATATGCATATATATGTATATATATATATATATAATATATATATATATATATATATATATATATATATACATATATATATATATATATATATATATATATATATATATATATATATATGTACATATATATATGTATGTATGAATAAATAAATAAATATATATATATATACATATATATATATATATATATATATATATATATATATATATATATATATATATATATATATTAGTCCTGGCTAAACTCCCTTTTACTGATATAAAATCCAGTGTTCTAACTACTCAAACAATAAATGAAATAGAAAATACAAAACTAAACGAATAAGAAAAAGTAAATATCTGCAGTTTTGGCAGATCCTGCAACGATTGATGACATGGATGTGATCAATCTCCTTGGCTGTGATGTAGGTTGGAGCACTAATAACAGG
>BOPN01004191.1:0-5000 GCA_017312705.2 Penaeus japonicus | reverse complement strand
TATTTATGCATCCCCCTAGCCCGACAGTGAATGCATCAACTGGCATCAACAAAGGAACTGGTAATATTTCTCCTGTCAGAACATGCGCTCACATCAGCTTTCTTTTGCTCGGATTGCAAGCATGTTGTGCCGTCTTTTCCTGAGGACGAATTTACACGAATTTAGACGCCGACAAGCCTTGGTTGAGATTTTTTTCTGTATGCAGATGCTCTCTCTAAGTTTCTTTTTTTCACAAAGGTCAAAATACATACGACCTCCCAAAATGAAAACGCATAACACAACTTATGGAGTGACTTTTTTCACTACATTTTGTAATGATCATATCATACACACAATAACAATACCTAGACAAAATATACTAAAAGTATATATACTATTTAAACGCTGAATCCGTTACCTTATTATTTTTTTACCGAAAATCTTACTAAGTCCAAAATAATTTCCAGCAGAAAATGCACAAAGCTTAATTGAAAAACATCTGCCCCTGCGATGTTTTCTCCAGTGTTTATTGTATACAGAGAAGACATGCCTCTCCGCAAAGGTACATTTCAAACGATTTAGCTCCGTTTGGTAAGTATTTCCGTAATGTTATATATATATATATATATATATATATATATATATATATATATATATATATATATATATATATATATATATATATATATATATGAATATATATATAAATATATATATATATATATATATATATATATGAATGTGTGTGTGTGTGGGGGGGTGTATCTATATATTTGTCTGTGTGTATGTATGTATATATATATAATATATATATATATATATATATATATATATATATATATATATATATATATATATATATATATGCTCGCTTCTTCATTCTGCCTGTGCATAATGTGATTAGATAAAATATGTTAATATATAGGCACTGGAATACTGAGAATAGTTTTGCAAAGATCTGACATATGCATCCCCAAAAATATATATCTGTAACCTGAAACTATATCAAGCGTCTGTATGTGTGTTTATGTGTGTGTGTTTGTATCTGAATGTATGTGTGCATATATGTATATGTATATGTGTGGTATATATATATATATATATATATATATATATATATATATATATATATATATATATATATTTATATTTATATATATAAATATATATATACATATATATATATATATATATATATATATATATATATATATATATATGTATATATATATATATATATATATATATATATATATGTATGTATATATATATATATATATATAAATATATATATATACATATATATATGTATATATATATATATATATATATATATATATATATATATATATATATATACATAACATATATAACATATCAACATATGAAGAAAGAAGCATAAACCTAATTCAAAATGATATCATAGAAATCATTTTTTCTACTGTCGGTAAATGGTTGAATACATAATACATATATAGCGACATCAGTTGGTACATCTTACATCAAATAACAGTTAAAAAACACCGACAAAAGTAAAACAAGACCCAAGTCGGCCAACCTTCCCGCAGAGTACATCCGCTATCCGCAAACACGCACTAACGAAATAAATACCTGTTAATTTTCCCCAAGTCAAAGATTTACTCCAATCTCGAACCCGCGACCAGCTGACGGCGAACCAATGAACCACGAAATTCTCATCAAAACCGCATTTCAGTTGCTGTGCTCTATCTATTTTTTTCTTCTTTTAGTTCTTATGTAAACACCTGAGAAAAAGTTATTTTATTTACATAAACAATATCTCATTGTTTATTTTTTTGATCTAGTAAGATTTGATCTGTCGTGAAATATTCTCTTGCGCTTAACTCATGTTTTCTGATTTCCAATTAGGAGATCAAACGATTTGGCGCAAATTACAAATACCGAGTTGAGTTTTTATTCATTTATATTATTGATGTTTATATTGCCATGTTAACATTAGACTAAATATCAAAATGATAATGAATGGAAGTATTGTATCTAGAGTTTATATATTCTGGAACTTATTAGAGGGATAGTTTTAACTACTTTTTACTATCTGTTTCACAGAGATGAATCACTACTATCATCTTTATGATCGCAAGAATAATTATTGTCATTATCATTAGTTTATCATTATGATCGCTACCAACATTTTCCTTTATCAACATCTCTTACAAGCTATTATGAGATCAATTTCCTTTTCGATCCCGGACAGCGATTTCCATGTCTACTTCCTGTCGCTTTTTTCTATCTATACGTGATCTTGAAAGGTCTTAGATGAGTTATTAACAGCAGTTCCTTGCCGACGGAGACCCTGAGTTCGTTTCCCTGTGAATTTGTCTTTTAGGAGGGTTAAAAAAATAAAAAAAACATTGGCCCCGGTACCCCTCGCAAATATGTGAGCAAATTCCATGAGTGGTCCAGATCCAAAATGGCCGTTGTGGGTTATATTAGAGAGATTTTTTTCAATTGTTTAGATATAAATACTGTATTGTACATGATTCTATGGGCCATTTTGAGTCAAGACATTTTATAATCGATGTTGTTTTGGTGATTTCACCTATTTATTCACTTTTAAATATAACATAACTGTTGATTTTCATCTCAGAAATGTGAATTTGTCCACGTCGTCACAGAGCCTTCAAAATAAGCTCTAATGAAAATGGGATGAGTTATGGAAGAAAAAAAGTACATCTTTGTGATAAAGGTAAATGTGATTAGTAGGGAATTCAGCTTCTCTCTCCATGACCTAGGATACCTATCAAAAAATGTATGTCGTAATACAGTAGCATGCATTTTTCCAATATGCTTTTGTACAATATACCTTTTATATTAGGGAAGTATAAAGATCATCTGCGGATTCTCTACTCACTCTTCTCACCCCCATTGCTACTTTCAACCGAATCTCTCGCGGTAAGAGCTGTTGGGATAACGGGGGAAGGGTGTGGTGCAATGGCTGGCATTTCCCACTCAGAATTTTCCCAGATTGTCGCTCCAGCAGGTTGCAATGGCGATGGCGGAAACCACATCGAGGGTGACAGAGTTTATTCCGGCAATATTTTTCTTACGTTCTTTTAGCCAAAGTAATAACTTCAACGCCAATGACGTTTTTTTTTTCTCTCTCTCTTTTGTGAGACGACCGGTGTCCGCGTCTTTTATCTACTCTGACAATCGCGGCGTCAAGTTCTTGAAGAGGTGCGCATCACTGATACCAACGATATGACATGACATGATATGATATGATTTGACAGCTTCAATGTAACCCCTTCCTGCCCCAGTGTGATATGCCCATTCACTCTTGTTCATCTCACTTGGCTGTTTGGCCAACTGACTCTTAACATTCAGCAGTGAGCAGGTTCTTCAGATCTGACAGAGTTGACGTTGACTCTACAGGCTGTGTGAGCAAACCCTTCAGCAATATATCTTCTTTGGGGATTATATGGAGGTCAGAGAAGTGCCATGTAGAGTGCGTGGTGAGTCCGAAGAGCTTATCCGCGTCCTGTTTGGGTTGTTGTTTTTTTCATGATTATCCAGCATTTATCATACACACTTTGTTTAGTCATGGAGAGGCCCAAATATAAATGAACGCAGGTGCTCAGGTGGCACTAGGTGTATCCAGTTCTAACCAGTTCTTGGCGTTTGATTATAAACGGATTCACTTACGTTGTCCTGTAGAATCGGAAGGATTGACACATTAAATACACATTCATGGTCTATTTTTGTTAGATATTCAACACCTTAGGCATAGGCCTTAAAAGCTAAACAAAAAAAGTCATTTGAGATCTGTGAATATGATTACCAGCATGATATATCTAGGGCATGAATCAGTATTTACACACTGCATTACGGTAACGATCACTGGTAAACAAAAAGATATTTCAATTACAAAAATAAGTACTTATTTCCACTTCAGTTAAATCACAATTATTCCAAGTCTAGAACTTAGCTTACTCTTGTACCATGAAGAGTAAATGTTTATTCCTCATCTGGCATGTACGGTCTACCCTTTTAAGTAAAGAATACACCTTGTATACTTTTTTTTTCTTTGCTCATACCTCAATTAGCATGACAAGAACTTTCTTTCGAGCTTCTGAATGCTCTCGGCGAATTTCTAAGCTCAAAATCAGCAGCCAAATCAGCGTACATCATCAAATAGAAAACCCTTGATTCAAAATACCCACTGTAATCCAAACTATAGAGAAGACAATTCCCAATACAGCCGACGGCGACCATTTCGGACATGGAGCATTCATAGAGTTAGCTCACACTTTAGCGAGGGATAGGGACGAAATTTTCTATCTATCAGACAGTATAGATTAACTATGAAACCCATCTACGCTATCCACGTCATGTAATCGGAATATGTGATCCAACTGCAAAGAGTAAATTCTACTTGCGTTTGTCCCCTTTCGTCCATGGTATCTCTTCCACGGTTCCCAAATGAGATTACTTTTCATATCCTTTCATCTACTTCAGCATTCAAGTCCCTAAGCACCACGGTGAAATAGGCGTTTGCTTAACCATTGTCTCCCTGTAGAGTACGTCTTCCTTGATGCTCTCTAGATCTTCATCAGAAGGGCTACATAAAATTGGACAATGGGCAGCCTTTAGTCTGCACCTGCATATCATTTTAATGTTCGGGAAACTGGTCTTTCAACTGAGATTCTTTATGAAGGGGATTATAGGCTAAGGAATCTGTTTTTCATTCTTGTTTGCTTGTTTTCTGCTTTTCGCAAAATCCTGCAAATTCCATTTAATGAAGAAAAAGTTCCGTAAGCAATGCCAATTAAAGTGTATTTAAGTATCTGTGTGTGTGTGTTTCCATGTACGTATGCATGTATACATGTGTATATATGCAAGATAACAGCTGATGCTCCAATGCCAGTTGACAAGAATACGATGGATAATAAAGGAATAGAATTTGACCCATGTCTACAGCTTGAAGTATGTGTGTGCATATATATATTTATATATATATATATATATATTTATATATACAAATA
>BOPN01004190.1:127500-132770 GCA_017312705.2 Penaeus japonicus | reverse complement strand
GGTTGATGGTCAGGCAGATGGACAGGTGTGTGGCTGTTTGAATGTATATATTATATTTCATAAAAATACACACACACAAACAGACGCGCGCATGCACACACACACACACACACACACACACACACACACACACACAGGCACACACACACACACACACACAGAGGCACACACATACACACACACACAGAGGCACACACCGACACACATACACACACAGAGGCACACACACACACACACACACACACACACACACACACACACACACACACACACACACACACACACACACACACACACACACACACACACACACACACACACACACACACACACACCCGGGTGAACAGATTCGAGTGAACGATAATTGTGAAAGAAAACGAGTGAAGTGAAGTGTACCGTGTGAGGCCTACACAAGTTGAAGCAAAAGTCTACGGGCATTGTGTGCGAACTTTTGTGACTAAAGTGATGTGATGTGAAAGAGTTTGTGTGATTTGATGCAAAAGAGCTAAGGGCTTATGTGATGTGATTTGCAAGAGCTAAGGACTCATATGATGTGATACGTACGAGCTAAAGGATCATGTGCAAGACCTAAGGGCTCATGTGATGTGATATATTTAAGTTAAGGGCCCATGTTGTCTGATACATAAGAGTTAAGGGCTCATGTGATGTGATAAATAAGAGCTAAGGGCCCATGTTATGTGTAAGAGTTAGGGACTCATGATGTGATACATGAGAGTAAAGGGCTCATGTGATGTGATGTGCAAGAGCAAAGGGATCACGCGATGTGATACGCAGAAGAAAAAAATATCAAGAAGTGAAAATTAGAAAGGCAGGAAGGCAAAGGAAATCAGCAAGAGTCTCAACCATTATCGTAAAAAGAGAAATATTCTGAAGAAGAAAGAGTCGATATCAGTGAAACATCTCCCCCTGTGAGCGAAAGATCCGGATCATCAAATGCCCAGGAACTTGTAGAAAGCCCGATCACCGGAGAATTTATGGACTTACCCAGGACATCAAGGGTGGAAAGGAGGGGGGGGGGGGGGTAGGTGCCAAATTAGATGACCCATTGCTATGCCATTCTGATGTGTTAGAGGCCCATCTGGGTAGCAGGGTGAAAGAGTTACAGTTTCTCAGCCCAGTTGGTCAGAACACAAGAAAAGGAGCCTGACGACAAGAACGCCAACGCCTGGAGCATACCCTTCGCTAATGCAAATGTAGCTACGAAGCACGAAGGAGCCTTAAGGAAAGCCTATAATACTGTCAATTCATCATCCAAAGGAACGTCTAAACGCTCCCATGAGATATCTGAAACTAAAAAGAGCGATAGTGAAAAGGCATGACTGATGATGATGACATTAGAGACCTGACATCCAAGAAGAGAAGAAATAATAGTTGAAAGACATTAGAGTAATACAGACACTCCATGACGGAGGCTATGAAAGGGGTTGAACATAAGTTGCCTCCACTGGAAAGTGAAGGAACAGAGCAGTATTGGTCCTTCGTGAGCCAGTATATAGAACGAACCAAGAAGCTATCATCTTACAACTTAGGGAGCACTGGCCACAATGCAAGACAATGCAGGGAACGGCCCTGCAATATCAATGGTGACGGTGAACACCACTGCATTGCTGCATGATACAAATTTAAGACAGAGAGAATCATGCCTTCGCAGTAATGATGAAGCAAACAAATGAGTAAGGGAGTGGTCAATTGAAGACCAACATACTGGGTCTTTGCAACAAGGGAGGTCATTACCCTTAGCTTCTGTGCCATTTAGTGACAGAGATTCATAATATAAGAAACTTTATTCTGGCATATGTGCCAGCCCTCTATGGCATCACATATGAGAGAGGGAAATTTGGTCTGCACAGAAGATCCTGTCCCCAATCATTGGTGTGCTTAGAATTGATGATGAACCTTTACCTACTCTGTTTTGCGAAGTTGAAACAACCCTTCACTGCACTCTCAGGACCCCCATCTAATCTTGGCTTAATGGAACAGGGATTCCAAGTGGCCTCTGCAGATTCTCATGTTAATTGCGCAATTGCTCTAGAATGGATTAATAATGGAAATGGAAACCCTTAGGGACCTCCTAGACACTAGTAACAATTTCTAATCTGTTATTTAGCTCATTGTATAATCCTACTATTGTAGTCACCACAAGTGGCAAGTTTCTGGGACCAGAGGTTTCTGACACTGACTTCATGGCGAAATGCTGACATCCAGTATGAGTGTCAGACTTCCTGCTCGCTCATGGCTCTGCCAAGAATTTGGATGGTGCCAGAGGAATTGTATCCTCTGCCTTCAAGCTGCCATCCACCCAGTAGCAGAGAATCCACGTCGTCATGGCTAGTGCCAGGCTGACACAAGAGGGTTCCCATCTTCTTTCCTGATATCCCTGTGAAAGAGGATCCTCTGACCATGGAGATGAGCAATTAGTACCAGACGATACCTTATGAGTGTGGGTCGCATTGCCCTGATGACAGGAGCCATTGAAAGTTGACGTCTGTCTGGAGAAAGCATAAACTTTGGAGCAGAAACAGCTATGTGGAGGATTCCTGCTTGCTGTTGGATGGTCCAGAAACGTGTCAAGTATTATGACATTATGGCTGTCTACATACGGCCCACGAACCATTTCAGCATTATTATCTGTGTGCAAGCACTTCTGACTCTTACCACATTTGTATCATTATCACATGCCTCTGAGGTGCTGTTCATACTTTACTCAGTGATTGTATTGATGAACACTGGGAAGGTTTTTCACCTCGGTGGCCCAAAATCATTGGAGAAATTCAATTTCTGTGTATACATGTTTTTTCCCCCTATCTACAGGTAATACAGATGAGGAATGCATTTTTATTTAATGTGTAGGAAACATTAAGTTTAAAGAGATGTAACAAGTGAAACACAGTGTCAAACAGGTAGACACCACATGGAAGAGGATGCCTCTGACCATTTGTTTACACCTTATTTCATGTCTCATAGGCTGGATCAGCAAACTAGTGGACTAGAGGTGTTGTGGTTGTGGTAGGCGTGTCCTACAAATATAGAATAGCTTCATTGGACTATTACTCGGTTGAAGGAGCGTGTATGGTGTGAAAAAAATGAAAGAAATAGACGAATAACATGAATGACCAATTAAAGAAAGGTACCGAGAAGAGTTGCAAACTGATGATGGAAGAATACTCAGTCTATGAGCAGTCTACTTGAGTGTGACGGCCAGGATTCCACAAAGTAAGATTTGAGCGAGTTTCGCCCAAAGTAGGGGGAGTGTTATCACCGTCCTGTTAGCGGATACAGTACAGTGATAAAATTGGTAAGTGGCTTGTGCCCCTATAGCAACTAGCGATGGAAAGGGTGTAGCAGGTCAGCTGATGTCACCGAGCGACCCCACATAGCCAACCGCACCACATGGTTTTACATTCATCAAAATGTGTTTTTATATATTGAACAGGGCTCCATTGTAACCCGTGCTGACAAAGCCACGATAAGCTGTGAAGGACCATATATGTAGTGTGAAAGAAAAGCATAAACAGTCGAGGAGAGGCAGTACGAGACACAGGACCATAGAGATCACATCTACGATTAATACGTGCAAAAGCAAACTTGGGTGCTTCTGTGCTTGCAACGTGTACGTACCTATATTCTTATATCATTATTATTATGATTTGTGGGAATAGTTAATAAAACTGATAAATGCTCCTAAGTATTAAGCTATGATAGATATGATTATTTGGATAATATCACAATAATATCAAGAAACTATATTCCTATGATGTCTAGCTTTATCTGTTATTTTACTTATGCCACATACTACATTTAAATCATTACCGCTAGCTTGAATGATATGAATTTATATGTTAATGATTATATTGTATTGACAGGTTTTGACCACTGTCAATAAAGCGAACACTGCCATGACACTGCGGTCTCAGTCATCTCTTATATACGCCAATCGGCATTAACTATATATATATATATATATATATATATATATATATATATATATATATATATATATATATTACCACTAAACGTTACTATATCCTAACAATAAATCCATGTCTCAAATAGATTGCAAACGGATTTACTTGAATATTTTCAACGCGTCCTTATGAAGACCAAAGAGCGTAAATTTTTCACAAACTTATAGATACTTATAAGTCTTGTTATGTTGAGAAAAGCTAATACATTACAACTCATTGTTTGCACATCATACCCTTGTTGACATTGTCTCGAGGTGTAGGCTAAATAACGAGAAGATAGAACGATAAAGATCATAAGTTCGTAAAAACGAAAATAAAAAACGGCCATCAGTATTCAGAATTAGTATTCTATTTTGAAATTCTTGAGTGCGAATAAATGTTCAAAAAAAAAAAAAAATCATGTTCACATCTCAGCTTCACCTTTCTTGCTTGCTTGCCTGCTTGATTTTATGGACACAAGCGGAATTCAAAATTCAAAATTCATTCCTTGATCATCGGAAGATATAAAGTCAATCTTGTTTTATGGGTATGTTGCCATATTCTTTCTGTTTTTCGCTACTTTCATTCTAGAATTATAATGAAAACAATAATAATAATGATGATAATAGTGATTATAATGATATTGATAATGGTAATGATGATGTTTGATATTTTCTTATCGATAAAAAGGAATAATACTATTACTGTTGATTATAATATCAACATTATCATCATTATGATTACCATAACTATGATCAACTGTTATTGTTCTTATATTTATTATCATTATCAACATTTTCATTATCCTTATAACTAATATGATAATACTGCCATTGCAGAAGAAAGGTATGAATGAGACTGAATATCTAAACCGCGTTAAATACTGTACATCTCTTGCGTTGTTTAGATATTCAGTCTCATTCATACCTTTCTTCTACGTCTGTCGCTATGAATTGCGTTCATATATGGTTATCAATATTGTTATTATTATTATTACTACCATCAGCGTTATCATTATCCATATTATTATAATTTTATTTCCAATATTATCGTTATTATTGATATAATATTATCATTATCATCATCATCATCATCATCATCATCACCACCACCATCACGATCACCATCATCATCATCATCATCATCACCACCATCATCATCATAATCATTATAATCATCATCATCATCACTATCACTAATATCAAAATCTATGCATCAAAGAGATATAAATACGAATGAAAAACGTAACTAAAATGAAAAAAATATCACTGATGCGTGTTGCTTCATATCATCATCAGAATTACC
>BOPN01004190.1:102500-110000 GCA_017312705.2 Penaeus japonicus | reverse complement strand
CGATTGAATACCATTATAATCGAAAGGACGGACTGAAACACCGTCATTTTGAATAGAACGGTTTTCAGACACGCTGTTTCAAAGGTTTGAAACTTCAGACATTTCTCAAACGCATTTTCATCCAAAAATGTAAGCACAAGATGCACGTGACGAGTCGCAGGCAAGTAAAAGCAAAGCTGAGTGGCATTAATACCACGGCTTAAAAGACGACGTGAAATACCGAACCCTTTGCCTAGAATCCTAAGCGCCCCTTCTAGCCGTTCGAAAAACGTTTATTTATCTAAGACAACGCGGCCAAAATGTATAGGACTTTCTGATAATGGCAATTCTCCAGAATGCGTTTGGGTTAGCCACTTAAAAGGACTCGAGACAGATCTCTTACTAAGGATTTAACTTCTATAAATGTGCTTTTGGGGGATCGTCTTATCGAAAGAGGATTTCAGAAATGGTTGCATTGACGTAAATAGCGAAGACTTGGATGGGTACAGTGTTTACGATACGGTAAGACTTGAAAGAACTTGAACGGTTGTAACAATTGAAAATCCTATTGTTGTTGTTGAATTAGTATTCCAATCATCATACTTTTTTTTATTAATGCTATCCATATTAGTAATTGTTGTAGTATTATCAACATCATTATTATTATGATCATATTTGTTATTAGTGTACAATTAATAACCATTCTGTACAAACCTTACTAAGTTTTTTCTTTCTTTCTTTCCTTTTTTTTTACTTAACAGAGAACAGCTCCAACTCAGCGCCCTCGAATGTGCGACGTCGTCCGTGTTTATGTTTCACGGCTGATTCAACGCCACGGCGGAGGCTGAACTCGCTCCATTTTTTATATCAGTCTAGACCTCCTTTCATGTCGCTCAAGAAGGATGATCCCGGATGATGGATGAATGAGAAGGACAGCCATTGGCACGGAAGGCAAATCAAACGGGTCCGGTGAAATACGCCTTTTTAATCAAGTCGAAGATCTTTGCTATTTCTGTGATGTTGGATATGTGTCCACAAAGCAACAATTAATAAAGCATTTAGGTAAGTCATGTCTCTGTAGCCCCGATTATTACGCAATCTGTGGTGATGTTGACCATTGGTGTAACATTATGTTTATTAAAAGAATAGGGTTCCAATTACTGCTCTTCGTGATCCCTGGTCCACTTCATTTCTTGTTAACGCCAATATCTGTGTTTTTATGCGTTTGTGCAATTATCTATTCCTATGATCTATCGTTCTCATTACGGCTACCAACATGTGACATACACAGTAGACGCAACATGTCTATAAATCTGTGTTCCTGACAAATGCACAATTCCTTGCTTATCTTGCCAAAACTGTGTTGCCAATGTATATTTGTATTATCCAATACTATTTTGATAAACAGACTGTTGTTCAGAATCAGGAGAATAAATCAATTTTAAGAAATCTAGCTGAGAAATATTAGAGGTGGCACCAAAAAATGGAAAGTATTTACTTTTACGTCAAAGTATGTGTTTTTGTGGGATGTTTTGCAGGATCGTCCAGAAAAGGTAGAATCCCTGGAACTTCTGTACCTCGCTTAGTTTATCAGATAATTAAAAACTTCCAGCTTTCCTTCCCTCCTTAAACTTAATTCGACACATCCCTTCCGTCTTTGTAAATTACTTGCTTACATAATCTCAATCTATATATCTCTATATATATATCTCCCCCACTTTGTGAAACTAATTACACAGCTACAGAGAGAGAGAAAGAGAGAGAGAGAGAGAGGTGATAAAATTCAAGACTCATTTAACATACATATAATTAACATAAGCATTTCATTACCTTCTTTTCAATCTAATAACCAGTTGGGAGAGTCATTTACTCCTAAGGCCAAGACGGGTTCACGCAATCTAAGTGGTCAGCGATGTCCTCTGGAGGAATGAAGGAATCCCAGGGAGCTTCCTCTGCCAGCTGGTCACGCACCTGTTCATGGGAAAGGACGATGGGCTCATGTGTCTTGAATTGGCTGTCAGTGTCACGGGACTTAGTTTTTTAACATAGGAGAGAGCAGATCAAAAACGTCTTAATTAAGACGACAGTGAAGAATGATCTTTCTATAGATGGCTTGGCGACAAAAATACATTCAGAAGCGATTCATTTATATCATACTGTTAAAATTATATAAAGAAAAATAATGGTGTAGTTATAAACATTAAACCTTTTACACCAATAAGAGTAGTGAAGAAAGGTGCGATGACGCACCAAAAACGGGAGAATGATTGAATGCTGAAAAATATTTACGAGGAAGGGGCGCAAGAAAGCCCAATGAAGCAGAAAACACGAATAAATGAAGTGCAAGAGATTTGTGGAGAGAAAAGCTAACTGCAGGATTATGAAGTTAAACGTAGCGTGGGAATACTTAAAGTAAATTAGATGAGAGTGAGATGAATAGATTGTAAGTTAGATAGACGGTAGGCGAGAAAGAGAAGAGACAGACAGAATAGTAGAGATAGACAGAAGGAGAGAAAATAAATGAGAGAATCCTATTCCATCCGTGTATCTTCAGAGGACAAACATATTATTTTGATTAAATCAAATACAAGAGTTTTGAAAAGTAAACAAAAGACGTAAAACTATTTGATATAGCATATCTCCTGCTTTCTCTTATAATAGCTACGTCTAGCCCTATCCGATCTGAAATGATCTCCACCCCTAAAAACTCTAGGGACACGAAAACCCCGATTCCGCAACTGACCCTCTCCGCTTCCTGGAACACGCGAATAAGATTCATTCCAGCCAGCTTTTTCAGGTCTTCGTCCGTCCACTTGGGATCCAGAAGGAGCTCGGCGAAGATGTAAGGATACTTGCTCACGTCCTCCACACCTTCAGGAACTCTGAGGAAGGATGTTGAATGCTGGGAATACATTGATTTACTGGTTGTCCCCTTTACTGGCTGTCATGGGTTTACTTCAGTATTGTGAGAAGATGTTTAGGCACGTTTGTTTGGTTGGGTGGGATTGCTTTCGAAAGTGATGATGGGTTGATATGAGGATGGTAATTGTAAATAACGTGTGTGTATGTGTGCCTGCGTGTGTGTGTGAGAGAGAGAGAGATAGAGAGAATGTGTGTGATTGTTTGTGTGAGAGAGATAGAGAGAGAATGTGTGTGATTGTTTGTGAGAGAGAGATAGAGAGAGAATGTGTGTGATTGTTTGTGTGAGAGAGATAGAGAGAGAATGTGTGTGATTGTTTGTGTGAGAGAGAGAGAGAGAGAATGTGTGTGATTGTTTGTGTGTGAGAGAGAGAGAGAACGAGCGTGTGTGTGTGTTTGCTGTGCTTGACTTGACTTGACTATACTCGAGTGTGTGTGAAAAGGCACATTTGATGCACACCAAACAACAAGTACCAATGAACGCCCAAGACACAGACAAAGCACAACACAAATGCAACCCCAATCCTACGTTGATATTCCGTCGAAATCGCTGCCGAGACCCACGTGATCTGGTCCCGCCACGTCCCGGATGTGGTTGATGTGAGCTGAAAAAAAAGAAAAATTAGAAAGAAGGAATTATGAACATGTATAGAGATAATGAAACATTTAAATATTTTCAGGACCATAATAAGCAAATCAAAAATGATTTGGCAAAAAGAGAGAGAGAGAGAGACTAGTCGAAAGAAAGAGATAGAAGAAGATAGAAACAAAACAAAATCAGTAACAAACTAAATCCAAAAGGAATCTACCTCCCCCCCCCCCCCCCCCCCAAAAAAAAAAAAAAGTAAAAGAAAAAAAAAGTAAAAGAATCTGACAAACGAGGCAATGAAGAAGAGATGCAATGCAAAAGTAGATAAACAAATAAATAAAAATAGAAAACAAACATACCCACAATATCCTGAAGGGTAGCGGTGGCTGTGCACGTTAGGAAGTCTGGCAAAAAGTTCACCATCGCTACTCCTCCGTTCTCGTGCTGGAAGGACCGAGAGGAGGATATATATCATGTTAGAAAACGCGATGGGTATTTTTTTTTTTTTTTTTTTTTTCCCTTTTTTTCGTTTCTTTATTTTTCTAGCTTTCTTTATTTCTTTCTTTCTTATTTCCTTTCTTTTTCTTGCCATGTTGCTTTTCCCTTTTTCTTGCTATCATTCCATGCGTTCCCAAGAAAGCTATTATAGTTATAGAGTATTATTGTCCTTATAAATATTATAGTAATGGTCTCAGAATTCTTTACCTAACCTGAGACCTTTTTTATGATGACCAAAAATATATTAATACTTTACGTTTTTATCCGTTATTTATCAGCCATCTTGTTACAGTTAGTAATTCCTTTGCCTTAGAAACTCTAAAACTTTCTAATTCATGTGAGGGACCCCGGAATTGAAGTCCTTATTAAGTTGCACATAAGTTCGCATGCGCCGAGGGATAATGTCCTTATGCTCTCTGTACATAAAGACGTACGACAGAAGCCGAATTCGAAAGGTATGGAAGCAAGATCTCGGAAATTAAGTTTGTTGAAATTGCTTTGTTTTCTCGCAGGTGCAATGGGAGTTCAGCTGTCTAAAGGAAATTGGATACTTGTGAGATGGGAAACGAAGCTAAAAAAAAAATATGATGTATATTAATGATGTCGATTATTTAGACTGCTCACCTAGTTCCTTTGGAATTTATTTTCTGTTGATATATATTTCAGCCATCCCGTTCCACTAAGAATAAGGATATATTCACTCAATGTCTTAGATGACTTAGATGGCGTTCTGAAACTAAGCTTGAATGATAGACTTTAGCATTAATGTTTCCGTGAGCGTTACATATCATCACTAGCGTGTACGGGTGTACGGGTGTGTGTGTGTGTGTGTGTGTGTGTGTGTGTGTGTGTGTGTGTGTGTGTGTGTGTGTGTGTGTGTGTGTGTGTGTGTGTGTGTGTGTGTGTGTGTGTGTGTGTGCGAGTGAGTGTGTGTGTGTGTGTGTGTGTGTGAGTGTGAGTGTGTGTGTGTGTGTGTTTTATATGGTTATTTCTGAATTCAACCTGAGAATTCTCTCTTAGTGGAGAAAACGAAGATTATATTGAAAATATGAAAACGAATATCAAAATAACCAACCCGTGTGACGATATTACTGAGAATGAAAACGACGATTTTTTGGCCCAGTAATAGTACATCAGTTCAGCGTAAAGACCTGTAGACTGCCTTCCCTCCACCAGAGACGTCCCACCAAGTTGAAAATGACCTCACGATGTCCAAAAGCCTCACAACATCACCCTCACCACTAACCAGCCTGACCAAGACCTCATCGGGAATGTTCCTGGTGGTGTTGCAGATGGCCCGGGCGTCGCTGTGAGAGAAGATGACCGGGGATCTTGTGATGTCCAAGACGTCATGCATCGTCTGGGAGGCTACGTGCGAAATGTCCACCAGCATTCCTAGGCGGTTCATTTCCTTGATGACCATCTGAGGGCGAGACGAAAGAGAGAGAGTGAAATCTGTGGAAGAATGAGGGTTAAGGAAAAGGGGAAATGGCCAGCAAAGAGAGAGCGAGAAATGTGCAGAGAGGAAGGGAAAGGTAAAAGTAAAGGAAAAGGGAAAGGGAAAATACCCGGTACGTAAAAAAAAACGAACATATTGTTTTGGAAATCGACAGGTTAAGAACCAGAGGAAAGGGGAGGCGCGAGAGGACATAGAGAAAGCATAAATAAGGAAAAAGGAGAGAAAGAAAAGGGGGAAGCAAATGTGGAAATGGTCGTGGAGAAATTAACACTGCAGAAGGGGAAGGTATAATACCAGACCCTCGCATGTATACACCTACCTCGCCCCAGGCCGTTAAACCATCAAACTCCAGATGATCGGGTTCAGCTACCGAGTTATCAGCCCTGAAGGAATAAAAGCTGAGCTGAAACTTCATGTACATTACAGACTTTATGCTTCTGAAGATACTTGACGATATATTGCTAATATGTTGCTGCATTTGGATGGCATGTTATTTATTACAGTACGTATTACAGATGGTGGCTTTTCTTAATTAACTGATGTATAATTTCTAGGAACTATTTAATCACCAGGGATTAACCAGTGACCGTAAAGGCAAACTGCAGCTCTATAATTACATGGGAATACTACAGTAGTGATAAGCATATGTTCGTTCTTACAGTTCTGTAATGACTTGAAATGAATTAACTGATTTTGTAATAACTGCATAATGCGTAGGTCTCATCTGACAATGATTTATGATTACATAATGATGATAAACCTTCGAAATAAGGTAGAAGAATAAGAACAAGACGAAGAAATAGAAGAAGAATAAGAACAAGACGAAGAAATAGAAGAAGAATAAGAACAAGACGAAGAAATAGAAGAAGAAAAAGGGTAGAGCAGGAAAGAAGAGGGTGATTAATACCATCCACTTACCAAGGCGTGTTGCACATATGTGTTAGAGTCATATACCGAGCGCCCTCTCTGTAAAAGGTCCTCAGTGTCCCCAACGAGGAATCCATGCTATGTCCACCCTCCACGCCCACCATACATCCAACCTTGCCATGGGCGTGGGCGTCTAGGATCCCTGTAATAATATGGTGAGTTATTCTTATTCCAAAAGCCTTATCATTGTAGCAATATTATCTATACCTTGTATTTGTCTAACTGTTATAAATATCGGTGTAACTGATAAAAGACGGTCTTACTGTCATTATCAGTTTTGTTGTTATTGGTATTATTACGATTATTATATTTATTATTGTTCGAATGCCTATATAATTTTGTCATTACTACTATCATCAATACTAGTATCATTACTAGTATTAAAATTACAGCTAATAGTGTTATTGTTGTTGTTATCATTAAGAGTATTATCATTATCCTCAGTATCATAATCACAAATATGCCTACTTTCTCTAAAAAAAAATGCCTACGAACTTCCATCACCTAGAAACACCCACTACCTGAGGCCGACCACCTAGAAGATGTCACCACTATCTGGGACCCACCACTTTGAAGCTGCCCCTTGAAGCCTCCGTCACCTGAGGTCAACAGGCTAGAAGATGCCACCACTATCTGGGGCCCACCTCATAGAAGCTTCCAGTATATGGAAACCCCCATCACCTGTTACCACATGAGAACTGGAAGAAGCCACTACTCTGGAAACACCAATACCTGGAGAGCCGCCACCTGGTGAGACCCACCACCTGACGAAGGGATCGACCAGCTTACCCTGGGAGGACGTGACCAGCTGTAGGTCCTCGGGGAACTTGTCCACGAGGCGGTGGATGACGTCGATCTGCTCTAAGGTTTGCGTAAGGGCGTTCTTGTACTGGGAGCTGCAGGGAACAAAGGCGCTCCAGAACTTAAAGAGAGTGATGTTTGTGGTGAGTGAGTGTGTGTGTGTGTGTGTGTGTGTGTGTGTGTGTTTGTAATTATGTACATTTGTCTGTGGGAGTATGCGTATATTCATATCTATTCCCTCATTAAAAAACCGTGTAACTATTTCAGATAAGTGGAGCGGAGCCCCCAACATGCATTCGAACATGACCTTCTTCAGCTGTGCTCCCCC
>BOPN01004190.1:90000-92500 GCA_017312705.2 Penaeus japonicus | reverse complement strand
GCCTCTACTTCTGTTTGTGCGTTCAGAAAATGAGAAAAATTACAATTAAATAAAATGCTGCTGTTTTCATCCCAAAAGTTCAAAGTATGGGTTGCGATGAAATGCTGCCGCTCGTAAAAAATAAAAAATAAAAAATGCATAAATACATAAAAAAATAGATAATGTATATGAACCGGTTGTATATACGTACATATTGGAAAACGGATATTTTTTTCTCCATGAAGAGAGATTTTCAGTGAAGTGAGGGTTATACATGAGCCCAGTCAGCACTACAAGGAAGATAGTTTGAAGACCCTGCTTTACAAGTGTACTCTTTCACGGACAGATGTTTCTGCTTGTGATCCTGCTCGCGCCAATGGTGACTCTGTCTGACTCTGGTAAGGTGGTATTTCGAGCGATGTTTGCTGAAGAACAATATTGATTTGTAAATGGCATGCATATTATGATTACACGAATATACAAAATGTACGCACGTAAGTATAGTGTGAAATTCATCTTTACACATGATCATGTTTGGACACAGCTGATAGCTATAATCTTTTTCTAGCAACTAGAGAACAACAAAACATCTGCAACAAAAACAAAGCCAAGTTTAAGTCGTCTGTTCTGACAATTGCCTTTAACTAATTCAACCACTCATAGGATAAAACCGCATCTAATTACAAATACAAATTTACTGGATAAGACGAGCGTAGACTACCGTTTAAGTAATAACTGTTTTTGTAGTATAGTCTGATTTAATGACTGACTTTTTATAAAATTTTATATCGCGTCAACAGCTATGGTTTTTGCTAAACGTATCCACTTGCACCCTTTTAGTTATCCAAAAATGAAACAATTAAATGATTACCTACTTGAAAACAGACTATCAATAGTCCTATTGATAATCCATACATGAAGAAGATTCATGGATTATGCATTATATACGTTTTTTTTTTTTGTTGTTGTTTTTTCTATTCATACATCACAAACTTCTCCCAATACAGTTCCATTGTATATGGGAGGGACGAGCAGATGTTTCTTTAGTCTAAGTTTGGAACACATCTTTCCACTACATGGGCATGGAACAACTAGCCAGTACCATTGGCAGTCACGGGACCTGTACAGTGACGCACTGCCTGTATGACCTGTTGGCCTTGGTCCAACCACGAACATTTGTCTAATCAGATAATCAGACCCTTTAGTAAGGGTTCTTTGACCTAGCCAGTCAGGTCACAAGCCCTCCTATCGCGTCGCAGAAGTCCCTTTGGATAGGCTACCCTTCCGTGGTAGCTTAAAGGCAGTAAAGTTCAAAGACAAAGTCTTTTGATAAAGTTTCGGACAGCCAGGTCTACAGGTCTATCCAACAATTTTTTTGGGTTACATGCTTTCATTAAGGAATGAGATGAGATACTAATCCTATTTCCTTATTTCTCTATCTTCTCTCTATATTGGTTGTCCTTTCTCCCTCACAGAATGTAATGTGAATTGTGACAAAACGATCACCATTAAGTACACTAGCTATCCACAGTATGGAGCGTATAGCGAAACCTGGTCGACACCTAATTATCCTGATGACTATCCTGAAGGGTGTACTTGTACCCTTACTATTCAGGTACGTCGTATTACCACTGTCATTATCATTGTTGTCAGAATTAACAGGAGTAAATGCAGTATCATAGATATTAGTATTAGTAGTGTTAACATTAATAATAGTAGTAGCACTAACACCTTGTAAGTTTTAGTAGTATTGGCACTAATACATTGTTAGCTTTAGTAGGAGTAGAAGTACTATTGTTAAAAACCATGACAATATTCATTACCATAATCATTATTATTGTCTCCATCCTTATTTTCACAATTCTTACAACTGCCATCATTCATCCTATCATACATCATTCACCATTACTACGTTTTTACTAATATTTGTGGCCTTTATCCATGTGGAGTATCTTTGCGATCCCTCTCTCGCTAATCCGCTTTCAAACGATTCTCCGGATCCTCTTATGTTTCTTTTATGTTTCCCATGTTTCTGATTCAAAGGTGGAGCTTGCACCTACTGCAAGATTCGCGGGGCTAGTCTGCAAAATCTTTATTGAAATCTCTAATTCTTTCTTTAGTATTTGACATTCTCCATAAACCCTATCCAATTAAACTGTATTACAATGTCTAACAGCCTACTATCAGTCCTCGCAGTATCCACCACCTTTAGGCCTGCATACTCTTAGCAGAAGAGCCTTCATAAAAATGGAAAGCCAAGCATATGCCTGTGTCTAAAACGGAAATATTGGTCATCAAGAGTGTGGGGAGGACCGATTTGCCAAGATAAAGTGGCAAGCACGCACATGTTCCTACAGCATAACAGAAGCAACTGTTATAGCTTTTATTCCTTCCTAATGCAATATTTCCAACACAGCACACAGTCTCATTACAGAATTACCTTTATCATCTATGGCCATTGCAAAGTCCATAGAAAGAAGTTTCACTGGTAGATAACACATCCCTAAAAAATACTCATTTT
>BOPN01004190.1:52500-65000 GCA_017312705.2 Penaeus japonicus | reverse complement strand
TATTGAATGTATAATGTGTATGTATATTCATAAAGTTATGTATGCATTTATATTCATCACTATATTTATCTAAACACACACATACAAACACACACACACACACATGCACACACACACATGCACACACACACATACACATATATATATATATATACGTACATGCATACATACATACATATATATATATGTATGTGTATATATATATATATATATATATATATATATATATATATATATATATATATATATATATATATATACATATACATATTGATGCCATGATTCAATAACACGCCTACCTCTGAATAATCGTTTGATCAAACGACATGCACCGAGTCACGGGTGGCACTAACAACCAACCTCTTAAACATGATTTGCGAAAGGCCTTCGTTCGTCCTGTAAGGGAATGAAACAGGCTGGTAATTTGACTCTCTGATCTACCATCGGGTCTATTACCTGTATACTGTTTAGTGTTGCTATGCGGATCCTGTCATGCATTTTTGGACGAGTACCACTAAAGTTAACTCGGATAGTTTTAGAGCCGTGTTTCTAGCCATAATGGTAATCGGTGCTTTTTCACATATGGGAAAGCTCTAGATCCCTAAACCATGCTTGATGTCCAGGAGCGAAATGAGGTACGTTTTCATTTTCTTTAGGAAAGTAAACCTCAACATGCCAATGAAGTTAACGATTATTAAATGTTTTTCATAATTTCCATTATGAAAAAAATGCTTAGTATAATAAATTATACTAGGCATTTTTTTTTATATACTTGGTAAATAAACATTTCCACTCAAATTGAGACAAATCAGAAGAAAATGCGTTTTCCAGCATTATAAATGAGCAAAATACAAAAAGAAGAAAAAAAAAATACATATAGCCTCATAGGAAAGGAAATTTAGTATTTTACCTCGTAAAAGTTACCTGACAAACACATTATTTTGTTGTTTTTTTCTGTCTGCGTGTGCTTTTGTTAGCATCATACACTGATAATGAAAATAACAGTCGCTCGCAATTTGGTAATGCTTATATGTTTATGTGTTATTGATAATATAAACATATTTCATAAATAAAAACTAAATCTAATTTGAATGTACAATAGTCTTTCCTAAAACTTCATTTACATGACAGTGAGATATTTTTCAAATTATCGACTGATTTCAACTGAGGTTGCCTCCCATTAGATTTATTTTTTTTAATTACAACACATTGCAATCTCTCTTTCGAAACGATGCAATAAAAAATAGTTTCACTAAAAGCATTAGGAAATACGTATGGATTTCTTTGTTATCCTCTAATATCAACTTATTGTACTGATTTGAAACTAAAATATTTGTTCATGGCATCGTTCTCTAAAATTATATATTTTTGTTACTGTAAAAAACAGATGCTCTTTCGTCCCATTCCTTGCGTTTATCAATATATGCAAATTAGCTATCGAAAACAATGAAACAGACACTTCCTGACGACTGCCTTTATGAATGAAATGAGTTAAAAAATCATGAACTTTTGAGGGCCCTCCCAACACTCTCTGCCGATGGTCAGGGCCGGCCTTCAACTCTGCCCCGCGCCTAATGGGGCCCGCGATAGAGTGCCATCTCTTAACTCGCATACAGTTTTAAGCTTTCAATTCTACCATAGATAATTAGAATCTATAATAGACTTTCTTTCTTTTTTCTTTCTTTTTTTTACATTTCTATGATTTTGCAGACCTTGGCCCAAGTTGGCAGGGAACCTGGGCCCGCCAAATCGTTCCCAATTGGACCCCGCACCTCATAAAGCCGGCTCTGCTTCTGGTGTCTTGTTTGAGCACTTTTACTTTGAGTTTTCCTGCTAGATATCTTTCTTTGGCTCTGTCTGTTTACTATTGTCTCTGCACTCTAGGCTGGACTTATTGATTAATTAATGACAGTTATCATCTTAATATGATTAAGTACAAGTAACTGCTGTCTCCACAATCTTCCATTATAGTTAAATGAATAAGATATTTACACGCTTCGCTATCCAGAGATAGTGGAGCAAATTATATAAAATCAATATGTACATGGATTTTAAATCAAAGTTTGTTATAATCATTAAATCAAAGCAAAATTGGGTCCAGGCTGAAATATCGAGTCACTCGTTCGTAATATGATAAATTGATTTTTTTTTTGCATGCAGTTCCAATTCAAAATATGAAGTGTGACATTTTCTAACCATAAGTTGAGTAATATTCATATGTAATTTATTTTTGTTCTTCAAATTAGGTTGGCACATGTATTTCAGCTAAAGACCAATTTTGGAGGCAAACTGTTGGATCTTGCTTAGACTACAACCAGTCCGTGTTTGTTTTACTTAAGTGTGCGTATTTAGATCAGGAAAACATTCAATGGATTCTCGAAAAGTAGGCCGCACCCTCAGTATAAAAGAAAAAAAGACAATGGAGAAAGTTCATACCTAAATATGTATATATTTCACAACTTCCATGTTTTGCAGTTTTGACCCTTTTGAAAGGAGAGTGCACCCTTGAGTAATTAATTTTGTAAATGAAAATGACGCATTGTCTGTCATACAAACGCGTACCAGTAAAGTGTACTTTTCTGAGCACTTGATGAGTCAGCGTGTGTGTGTGTGTGTGTGTGTGTGTGTGTGTGTGTGTGTGTGTACGTGTGCGTGCACATATACATACATACGCGCGCACACACACACACACGTGCGCGTGCGCCCGCACATTCTTGACATATACTCCTATTGCTAAAAAGGAGGTCTATGATACTTCTAGTTCATCTGTATGCAAAAAAGTGGTATCTGCTTTTTGTTAACTGCTTCAACCTAATTGTTTCCGGCAGAAAAACAGCTTACTATGAAATGAAAAAGTGTTACGTGTTTGTGGCATTTGACTCCCTGTATTAATAATCCATAGTCTTTGTGCGTGCTATTTGTGCTAAATTCCTGCTAATAGATGTATTGATCTTTTAACCAGAATGTTCCTTTTAACGTTAGTGTATGGCTACTTGTAATATTGCAAAAAGTGTCACATCCATGATTCAAAGAAGAATCCAATTACTCAAACTCATTTCTGTACCACTACTGCTACTTACAATAATTTAGATAAAGTATACCTCTACCGCTGGCCGCCTTATACTATGTATATCTGAATATGTATACATGTGTGTGTGTGTGTGTGTGTGTGTGTGTGTGTGTGTGTGTGTGTGTGTGTGTGTGTGTGTGTGTGTGTGTGTGTGTGTGTGTGTGTGTGTGTGTTTGTATATATTACTCGTACGTCCCCCGCACTCCCACAGAGGTGCGCTTCATTCTGCTATTGTACAATACTGCTCCTATAGCTTCACAGAAGAGTGTTTGCTTCTTGATTTTGATATGTGCTTCTTTTCATATGTTTTCATTATGTAAGCTTTCAATCTAGTGTCACACCCAAGGGTCCTCGGTGGGCTTCTTAAGGTAGAATTTCATAATCTATACTTATGAAACTGCAAGAAAGTACATGTATTCATTGATGTGCCATTTGTTTAAGTAGATATAGGAATTGCTGATGTCATAGGATTAGTGTTGTTTTATCACTTAAGTCTCCCACTTGATATGTGTATCTGGTTCATATCATGGAGAATGGAAAACGGAGCACTGTTTTACACGTGATTACCTTTGCTAAATTTTGCGCAAACGTTTGTTTAAAAAACATAAAGAGTAAAAAAAAAAAAAAATAATAATAATAATAATAATAAAGAAAAAACTATAATCATCCATAACCCATTTCGTTTGAAGGGTGTTAGAGAAAGGAACTTATTAAGTAAAATTAGCTAAATCCTGATTATTCAAACAATATATAGGAACTTACTACGTTAGAATAGAGATTTACTTGGTTTTATGAATTTGAATGCAGTATATATATTATACAAATATTGGCTAAATCTTTATTTCTTTTTTTACGGTTTTATGGAATAACCAGATTAAATAATTTTAAGGAAATTCTGTAATTCCAGGGAAAGTTTACAATTTAGGCACAGGTATTTCGATCGAGTTGGAGTAAGGAAACTTCATGAATAATCATTGCTTACATTCTTGCTTTGTATCTTTGTAATCTTTAACAGTAACGCATGACGCAGAGAGAATATGCTCCGGCGTGCAGTATGCAGGGCCGAGGTTTTCCTGTCCATGCGCTCGCTCTGTCTTGATTTTGGAATCGATTTGATAAATGAGATTGTTATGCATGGTGTGAAACTGGTTGTGTATTTGCGGGAGTATTTATTTGGCTTGTTGTTTATGTTTGTGTGAGTATAGGTAGGGGTTCTGTAGCGGACATGTGCGTTCAATTGAATGAGACTCTCTCTCTCTCTCTCTCTCTTTCTCTGTGTGTGTGTGTGTGTGTGTACGCGCGCGTCCGTGCGTGTGTGTCGTGCGCACGCTTCATTACCAGCACACATATACTATATATGTATATGTCCCTGTCTTTGTATGTGCTTATCTGTGTCCATGTATTTACACGCATACACACCAACAGAAACACACACACATACAAACATACATACATACATATATACATACATACACACACAAACACACACACACACACACACACACACACGCACACGCACACGCACACGCACGCGCACGCACGCACACACACACACACACACACACACACACACACACACACACACACACACACACACACACACACACACACACACACACACACACACACACACACACACACACACACACACACACACACACACACACACACACACACACACACACACACACACGCACACAAAGCTTTGCAATAAGTACTAATAAAGTCAACTCACTGCTTTTGATACTCCAGCTAATTTGTTAGTCTATTGATTTTTTTTCAAAGATCTTTTACAATAAGTATTCGTATGACCACATTATCTCATACTAAAATTCATATTGATATGATGGTACACGGTACATATGACTTTTTTTTCTGAGGAAATCATCCATTGATAGAAAAATAGAAGAAAATAGTATATAAGTAAATCACCATTAGTGCAACATACCAGAAAGTATTTTCACGTGTAGAGGTTGTGTAATCAAGAAAATATATACACTGTTTATATGTAGGCGTATTACTGTAGGACATGGTCCATCTAGACTATTGTTTTCCAGGCTTATCTTCAGGAATGTAAGTTATCATGAGATATACTGTTATGCCAGGTAAGTGGATATAACTCACTGTAAAAGTATCAAAAGAGAAACACTTTTGTTTATGGAACAGAACAGCATAATAATGTTACTTGAAATGAAGCCACTTTCCAACAGCTCAGTTTATCTCACAATCATTCATTTCGTCAGGTGAAGGAAAGATCAACATACATACAAGTATTTAATTTATCATAATACTATGTTAAATCATATGATAATGAAGAAAAGTTGGATATTGCATACAGAGACAAGAAGGAGAGTCAGTTCACTGTATCCAGCACCCAAAAGAAGGAGAGAGGCCTTTTACTGCATTCAGTGCCCAGATGAAGAGAATGAATACATTACGTCCAGCACCCAGAACAAAAACCTTAAAACCACCACAAGACATGCCGACAGTTAAGATATGAGAAGAGATTTCTCATAACATACAGAATAATGAGATCATTATGTGTATTTTATGAAACAGCCTTTTAGATCTTTTGTTTAGGAAGTGGATCATGCAAGCTGTATCCCTATACAACCACAATTGTCAAAACACAAACAAAAAGAAGCTCTCAAAGTACAGTAAATGTATAAATCAGAGACTGGTTGTGTAAATGCACTCAGAAAACTTACTCACACGGTATATCATAAAAGACCTGCACATAAGTGTTTTGCAGTGTCATGGACAATGGAAAAATTATGTCTATTGTACAAATCCCACATAGTTAAAAATGCAATTGTAATAATAATTGTTGATTTTCTTTCATTTTCAGAAAAGGACAAGGACAAAATATTCACGTTTTGCAGTTACAATACTGTGTACAGACATATTGGTCTGTTGCTCCACTCTTCCAGAAGTCCAGTCTGGAGCTTCACTCTAGACGACCCTGACGACGTGGCAGCTGCAATGACCTCCCCAGACCACCAGAGGCCTTGTTGTAGTTCTTCAAAGCAGGTATGATGTTATGCAAAGGACACTATCACAAGCAATTGCTCCTGATAGACCTTCGAGCATTCTGAGAGCATTCATGTTATGTGATGAAAATGGGTCTTGCAACAGAAGTCTACTTGATTACCATTTTCTCAACTTTTGGGCAAAATAAAATACAAGAAGCATCATATTTCACATTAAAAAGCCCTTCTTAAATCTCAAGCTTCTACTGCTCTAATAATCTGGGGAGTACTTGTGCTCTGCAAATATACCTATAATTACATTATCAACATAATGTATACGGCTTTTCATTACAGAACGCATTGCACACCTTCTTAATCTGACTTGGTGCATTCTGTGCCTGCCATTCTTTACTAGAAAATCAGAAATTTTGACACATGAGGCATTGTTCACACAGCTTAAGGATTTAATACTCATGGAAAATAGACTGAGTGGTGTAACCCACTCAGGTCAAGTTTTATCCAAACTTGCTTTATCGTCGAGGGACACTGCTAGCTATTTAGTTCAAAGCTAAAACCATAAAGCCCATTTGACTATTCATTGTGCTTACATTACTTATAATTAATACTATTACTTAGAAAATCTCTAATGTGTACTTTTTACAAGAACAATATGCTAGCTTTATCTTTTTCCCAAAGGCAAATGTATTTGATTTAGTCTTGCAATTTAAGTACAAAGAACCTGGTTTTCTTGTGTTCTACCACTAAAGCTTGCAGTTTCAGATCTCGAGTTACCTATAAAAACTAACTGGACTTCCACAATTATTATCCAGTACTTCAGTCTATAAAAGTAGCCGTATGCAAGCTGATAGATAAAAGATAGTACTGGGTATGATACATGAGGATGGAGATCTATTCAGTGATTAGCATAGATGATTATTTTCTCACTGATACATAGAGTATTAAATCTTCAGCTGTGCTTACAAAGACCACTGTGTTTGCAGATCTTGATTAAACAAACAAAAGCAATGCAAAATAAAATTAATTTTCTAAATACCTTGAAAGCATTAAAAAAGGAAAAACCTAAAACTGAAAATAAAGGAAATCAACACAGGAAACCTTGTTGAATAAATTATTTATTAGAAATTAAGACCATAGAAAACAATAAAAACATAAATGCACCATAAAGCTTTGCCAACAAAGGTTAACAGTTGGAGGGCTGTCATGGATGGCCACTATAGGGAAACGCTGTTATAAGTCTTCCTGTAAAATAACACGGTAAGGTTATGTATATCTCCACTCCCGGCTTCCATAAGCCACCGCTTCAAATTAAGTTCATCTTTGTGAGAATTCGGGAAAGTATACATACCTGGAATATGATCTAAATGATTTGGGGATTTTCTCTTTTCTTTCAGACCAATAATTTTCAGGAATAAGAATACTAAATGCAGAGAAATGCACTAAAATAATGAGTAAAAATAAATCTTCTATACACAAGCCACTTAAAAGTAAAGAATTGAAATGCATGACTAAAATGGTATGGGCAGTCTATGTACAAAGTTGGGTAGCTCATGTGCCAGGCTGCTGTTGGTGAGTGAAGCCCATAACTTGGTTTGACTTGCTGGAACAAAAAACTCCCATAAGGGTACTGAGGCAGTAAAGGTACTCTCTCCTGTATATCATCAGGCACCAGTCACTAGCTAGAGAGAATGTCCATCTCCTACAAACAACATTATATGGCTATGTGGAGCTTAAACACATGTTTGGTAAATAAGAGAACATAAATTATTAAGGATCACAGGGGCTCAACAGCCCAGTGTCTCTGTTGTCACTTTCCCCCGCGCCCCATGGGTATTTGTTTGGGGATCTTGGGCACTGTGTGTCTGGCGCGGGGGTTGGGGTCAGGGCCGCCAGGCTCCCGTCACAACCGAGGGATCGGCGGCATTTCCATTGTCATCGCGGGCACAGGGAGCATTGGAAAGAAGTGATTTGGAAGGCTGAGGTATACGCGTCGCAACTGCGGATCGAACTCTTGGTGCAACTGGAGGTTGATAATTGAATGGTGGAACAATGGCGGACTGCGGCGGGGATCTCACTCTCCCATCTTCCTCCACCACAATAAAGGAACCGAGTCGAGACAATCTCTTGGCCCGGGCTTCACTGTCCTCCTCCCCTTGTCCAACAGCTGGAGGATGAGTAGCTGGTCTTTGTCGAAGTTGTACTGTTTCTGACTGTCGCACATGAACTTCTGTCATTCTCGACCGTGTCGGGCTGACCAAGCAATGTGGACGTGAATCTACAGGAGTAGTGGCCTCAGATGGCGGAGAGGATCTGGTGTCACGACCTCTTAACTTTGCTAATTTAAGGCCTAAGCGAGTTCTGCTCTTTCCCGCATCACTGCTCGCACTGGAACTCTCTACACCTGGTAATTTTTCATATGTTGAACTCCTCACAAGTGGTCGTGGAGGAGTTTCCTTTGCCGCTGATTTTGGCCGTGATATCCAAACACGTGCGTCTTTCTTCTCCTCTTTTGGTTTGGATTGTGCTCGTTCAACTTTTTTCCATAAATTAGCAATGCGACTAGTTACCTCCTTCTTGACCGTCTTTTTTGATTCCGGACGCCATTCAGCCATGTCACTTGACGTTGGTGGACGGGCATCACGTGTTAAGCTTGTGGACTTTGTCTGTGGAGGGCGGCCCTTAGTGGGACTCAAGTCCTGACTTCCACTCTTTGGAATGGCAGTGCGGACTGAAGGGCTTGGCTGTACAGTGTCCCTCCTTATCCTTGGTTTGGAAATCCCACGAACAGGTGCAGCTGTTTTTTTACTTTCAACTTGCACTGTTCTCTCTGGGCTTAAGGGTGTATCACTATCATCCTTTGTGAAGGTGTTCTGACGGCGCAGAGGCCTTGGAGGATCAGGGCCAGGTCTTGCTAAGGATTTAGAACGTGCTGGCCGAGTGATTGTGCCTCGTCCAGCAGGCCCTAAACGAGGACTAGAACCTGCACTGCTGCCTGCTGAAGATCCTGTGGCCCTCCCTGTTGGGCTTTCCTCCCCACTACTTCCTCCTCTCTGGATGTTGGAGGTCTGTCGCAAAGCTGATGCCCTGGTTGCCCGTGGAAGCTTTGGGGAAGATGGTTTTACTGGGGAAGCAGAACTAGGGCGGGCAGGGGATGAGCGCACTGGAATAATTCTGGCTGGACTAGCAGATGTAGCAGCAGCTTTAGCAGGTGTAGCACTGTATTTACGAGCACTTGAATATAATGGTTTTCTCCGACCCCTGATGCCTTTCCCAGCACCATCATCCTCTTCTATGGGCCGTGCCACCTCTTCTCCTGGTTTCACAATCCTAGGTCGACGCAGAATCTGCTGCACTTCCTCTTCCTCTTCTTCCTCTTCCTCCTCTCCCTCCTCTTCTCCTTTATCGGGAGGGTCTTCATCTGCGTCCCTAAGAAAATTTTTCAAATCTAGTTCATCTTCATTTGATATCAAGCTAAGAGTTTCTATATCTAATATGTTTTCTTCACTTAGAAGGTCTGAAGACTCACTTGTCATGGCCTCCCTGGTTTCATTAAGGGTACAGATCACAATATTAGCATCCTGTTGCAATGCTTCTAGTTGTTCTGCTGTTAAATCAAGCATCTCATTACTGTCCTGGAAATCAACTAATGTTCCATCGCCTTCTTTATCTTCATCTGCTACAGCCTGTGCTTCAGCATCTGGAGTTATGTCAGACAATGGCACATCGATGGTTCGTGTTTGATAGCGTTCTCGATCCTCCTGTCTCCGCTGCCTAAATGACTGCTTACCCTGAAGCTTAGGTGGTGATGATGGTGCTTCTAAATCTTCAATTTTCAGTCCTGCAGCTTCCTGGGCTGCCTCTGGAGAGGCTGGGCTCTCACTAATGGTGTGAGTTTGGAACCGACTCGGGTCTTGTTGACGCCTCTCCTTTGGAGATCTTCGTGGACTGACTTTTTCTTTTTCTACTTCAATAGAACCCATATCGGAGGGAGTGTTAGTTAATGTACTATCTGTTGATATGGTGCGAGTTCTATACCTTTCAGAATCATCCTGACGACGCTGCTTTGGTGTTCGAGTAACTGAAGGCGATGAGGGCAGAACTTCTACCAATGTGGGATCTGTATCCTGTGATGGTGTGGCATCGGACATTTCTCCATCACCCCTTGTGAAGGTCCTGAACCTGTCCTTTGCCTGCTGTCTTCGAGATCGAGGTGTGCCAACTCTGAGGGGAGAAGACTGAGACGCTGAAGAGAAGCCGTCCTGGGGTAAATCAGGAATGTCTGAAGGCAAATCATCTGCTGCCATTTCTGTATCACTTGCAGGGCCAACAGTGTCTTCATGTTCTGTGATGTCTGTGATCTCCTGATAAGTTGAAGCTTCATCTCCACCTGTCAAGGTAAGTGTAGATGCAGCATTCATGGCCTCCTGACGGAAGATAGCAGCAAGCTGGCGAGCAGGAGCAGCAACCTGTGCAGTGTGGTCTACAGGAGGAGAAGGTGGTGATTCACGCTGTTCTGCTACTTCAGAAGTTATTGAAGCCACACTGATCATGGAGTTTTCCATGTCATCATCAAGCATAGATGGTGGTGGTATATTATCTAAATTAGAGTGGCAAGAACTTGCCATACTAGCCATGTTTTCATTGGAACCATAATCCTGGTCTCCGAGTGCCCGTCGCACCATTTCCGGAAGCCTTCGTGTGTGACGGCATTCTAAACGACGGTTGCCAGTGCGAGGTAGTCGTTCCTCAGCACTGCTCGTGAGACTATTGGACATTGAAGCCAGACTTCCCATTGCTGATGGTGGCTTGATATTGTCAAGACAGGCATCTGAGGCAGCACTAGCTATGCTATGGGACATGTGAGATGGTGTTTCATCACTGCTCATAAGTTTTGCTTCTCCTGCAACTGCTCGTGCTACCTTCATTGCCTCTACTGCAATTAGACCAGACTCAGACATTGATGCTGTTACTGAAGTATCAGAACCTCGTCCTTCAGAAGGCGATGATTTATCACCAGAACGTCTCTGGTCTTCCCATGACTGTTTTTCCTCAGGCGACGAGCCTAAGCCTTCCACTGACTCCTCACTGATACGCTGCTCCTCAAGCTCCACAGGGGATTTTTCTTCCTTTCTCAAGGGCTGGGTGACAACTGTAGCAGCACTTCCTTCACTTGTCACCTCACTCTTGATGTCACAAATTTCTGCAGTTGTTGTTGTCTTCACAGACTCAATTTCTGTGTGGTCAGTATGACTCTCCTCTTCCTCCTCCTCATCCTCAAGTTCCTCTTCCTCTACATGTCTGTATGCTCTCTCATTCTTCTCGCTCTGCTCCGAGTCCGTTCGCAGCTTCGAGCTCTCCGCGTCTGGAGTGTACATGACGGCATCTGTCTCCACTTCCTCCACAGCTGCCGCCGTCGTCTCCACATTTTTTGAAGGGGATGATGGTTGTTCCCTGCATAGAGTGAGTCTCTGCATTGGGACGCCAGGAACTAGGCGTGCTGGTGATCGGGAAGATGGGGCTGGTATGCGTGACCCTCCACGGCGTTTCCGTCGGCCTTCCAAGTCTGATTTACTCTTGGGCATCCCTTGACTGATGCACTGTTGCAGTAAGGCCTGTTCTGTAGGAGTTGTCTCTTCTCCATACGAGTCAACGGACAGGGAGCTCAGAGAGGAGTTTCTTGAGAAGCAGACTGGTGTATCTTCCACTCCATATTTATGAACTCCAGTGGCTTGGGGTGCATTCTGAGGCTGAATGACTGGACTATCACCTTCCAGCGAGCTTAGTGAGGAGTGCCGAGATATTACTCCTGGGGTGCCTTCCACAGCAAACTGCTTTGGTACCTCTTCATCCTCCTCAACCATCTCTTGTCCTCGCTGTTGCATGTGCTGCTGTCTAGACCTTCGCATGCGAGGGGACTGAGGTGTCCTTGGTCGAGTTGTCTGTGCCTGGGGCTGTGGTGACTGGGGGGTTCTTGCCCGTGGAGACTGTGGAGTGCGAGGGCTAGGATCCCGGCTGGCACGGTTCATTTCATCCTCACAGCTCAAGGAGGAAAGGGAATCTGCACGAGAGAATGTTGCAGGAGTGCCCTCTGTGGCCCACATCCGCACTTGATCCTTGGATACATCCTCGACGCCACTAGGAGGATGGGGTGAGACTCGAGTTCCAGCAACCTTGACAGCAGGAGTGACCCTGGCAACTGGGACAGGTCTATGATGTGGAGACCTTCTTGGGGATGGCAGAACAGGGGCTGCTGGAGGAGGAACTCCATGACTGCACAAGTGACCTGTTCCATGACGCTTTACTCCAATCTTAACATCCTTCACCTTTGCACCAGGACGAGCCTGAAAAAATATACCTTGTAAATGGTTTATCTTTAAATTATATATGATCTCTTCCACTTTTAAGCAGCTAAAAGATAATCAAAGATATGTCTTTAAAATATT
>BOPN01004190.1:27500-47500 GCA_017312705.2 Penaeus japonicus | reverse complement strand
TTTTTGGTAAAGCAACATATCTTTGTTTTGTCGCCAAATCGCACAGATGTGTTTCCCATGAAATCTCAGTGAAATCTATATGGCGTGCCGGATGGAGAGTTTCTCTGCCTTTGACTATTCTTAGTTATGATGATATCGGAGTCACACGCACGCTCTCAAGACGCTCACAGCAAAACATTAGACGAAAATAATAAATAAAAGCTCAGGTAGATAACTGCAACGCAAACCGAACAATTGACACGGTGATGTAATGTCCAGCAACCTTCGGTGATCTGTGAATCTTCTACGCCATAAAGGGCAATTTAACAGGGAGTCTCGTTGTTTTCTATTCTGTGCCCTGGCTCGCGTGCCCCCACCCCCATCCCCCTGGCGGATTACTGGCGAAGACCTCAAACACACGGGCTCCCTCTTGCGAAAATCCTCTATATTCTATGTAAACATCTTAATATAGAAAGGCAAGCGACGTGCCTTACGCCTTGGTGTTGCGGATGGCGATCAAGAACACGACGGAAACAAGCTCGCATCATATCACAAGTCAATCCAAAAGACCGAAGGCGAAGGAGAGGGAGAAAGAGAATGTGAATGAGAAAAAGAAGAAGACAAAAAACAAGGAGGAGAAGGAGAAGGAGGAGGAAGAGGGCACTAAAGTCTCCCTACATCGCCCGTACCCATACTTGACCTCCCCCCCCTTTCACCTGCCCACTCCTACCTCCTTCAGATCCTCTTTAAATGAGCCTCATTATAGAGCCCCCCACCCTCCATACCGCCCTAACTTCTTGCTCGCCCCTCCAACCTCGCTCCTCTCCTCTCGTTGGCTTTCCGCGACCCTCCTTCCACCTTTGAATTCCCTCCCTCATCACCCCTTCCACAGGCTATGCCCTTACCCCCTTTACCCACCCCCTCCCCCTCCAAACATGCCCCTCGCCCGTCGACGCGCCGGCCGCCGCGACGGACGCTAACTGTAACGCATGCCGTGGCTTTACAACACTCGCACGCAGTAACAAGTACGGGTAACTGTGCCATCCGCGAACTCGCTGTTTCCCACCGACTGTTACGTAGGACCACAAGGCACGTGACTCCCCGACACCACAGGTATTTACGGACGCCGTGTGGTAGGAGCCGGTGTGCGGGGGAGGAAGAGGGAGCGAGGGGGGGGGGGGGGCGTGCGGGGGAGGAAAGAAGAGCGAAGTTGGCCTAGTTCTTGGTCCAGGCAAATTGTATCCTTGGCCAGGCTCGCGTATCGGTTACTTGGCAATGTTTTTGTTTACATCCTCCTCATTTTCATTTTCATTCTCTCTATCTCTTACTGTCTGTCTCTCTATTTCTCTCTCTCTCTCTCTCTCTCTCTCTCTCTCTCTCTCTCTCTCTCTCTCTCTCTCTCTCTCTCTCTCTCTCTCTCTCTTTCTCTCTTTCTCTCTTTCTCTCTCTTTCTCTCTCCCTCTCTTTTTCTCTCTCTCTCGCTCTCTCTCTCTCTCTCTCTCTTTTTTTTCTCTCTCTCTCCCTCCCTCTCTTTTTCTCTCTCTCTCTTTCTCCCTCTCTCTCTTTCTTCCTCTCTCTCCTTCTTCCTCTCGCTCTTTCTCCCTCTTTCTCCCTCTCTCGCTCTTTCTCCGTCCTTTCCACCTCTCCCCCTCCTTTCAATCTCTTCTTTTCTCCCTCTCCCCCTATCCCTCTCTCCTTCTCCCCCTCTCCTTCTCCCCCTCCATCTCTCTTTTTTTCCCCCCTCTCCCCCTATTCCCTCTGCTGCCCACCCTCCTCCCTCCTCCCTCCTCCCTCCTCTCCCCCTCTCCCAGAGAATCCCAAAGTGTTCCAACAACAGGAGCAGATCTGATGACACAACTCAAGAAAGCGCCGTTGAGTAACACACCGCAAGAGAGAAAAAAAAAGCACAAGTGTAGGTTTGCGAACACGCAGCACCGCGGTCTAGACAGCACATGCGGTAATCGCTCTCCGGATACTACCGAGTGCGAGTAACCGCGGACTTTCTTAGGGAGTGCGGTCATGCAGAGGGGTTCCACTGCATGTTGGCAATGAGGTGGTTCGAGCTGCATGTGGAGCGGGTGGAAGGCAAAGTGGAAGGTGTTCGCGTGCCCCCAACCCCCACCCCCACCCCCTATACCTCTTCCCCACCGGACGTTCCCCGCGTGGGTTATTACGGGGGTCAGTGAGAACGTGACGCTATGTGACGCTGGTCGAGTGCCATCGCCGCTACCGCTCCAAAGGTCATGTTTACGAAGAAGAAGAAAATAATAATAATAAAAACAGAAGAAGTAAAAATGGAAGAAGAACCACCATTGGAATAGTGTTGTAGAAAATGCGAAATAGAACTGGTTGATTTCAGTATTGAATACGATAGTTGAGATATCATGAAGACTGTAACACTGATGAGAGGGGAACGAGAAGAAGTAGTGACAGTCTTCAGAGGGGGGGGGGCGAAGAGGGCGGAAGGAGTTATAAAGGTATCAGGGGTGAGGGGGGGAGGGGCTGAGGAGAGGAAGGGGAGGGCCAGCGGAGGGTCAGAGAAGGGGGGGGGGGGGACGCGAGCACTTCCCATAACAGCCCGACGACGACGACGCGGCGGGTTATTTTCACATGGATGGCGACGGCAGCGGCGTCTCCCCCTGGCCATTAGTCAGGTGCGTCTGCATTCCCTTCCTTTCACGCGACGACAGCAACCCCCACCCTCTCGCTCTGTCTCTCGCTCTGGCTATTTCTCTCCCCATACTCCCTCCTCCTTCTCTTTCTCTTGCCCTCACTCACTCTTTCTCTCACATACTCACACACACACAACACACACACACACACACACACACACACACACACACACACACACACACACACGCACACGCACACGCACACATACACACTCATACACGTACACTCACACTCTCACTCTTTCCCTCACCTTCAATCCTACCTTCACATCCCAATGCCCTCACTCCATTCCGTCACCCTCCCCCTCATCATAGTCCCCTCTCTCTCTTTCCACTCTTTCCCCTTTCCCCCTTCCCCATTCCCCGCTTCCCCTTCCCTCTCCTTCTCCCTCTCCATCTCCCACATACCGTATCTCTCATAATCTACCTATTTCCCTCCCTCGTATTTACCTACATTCCCGCATGCTTATCTGGGAATAATCCCCGCCCGAAGTGCTTCCATTGGCTCTATCAGCTGGCCCATCGCACGCCGGACATTCCTCGACGTTTACAGGTCACTTCTCGTTACACATTTTTGGTTCCTTCGTCTTATTTTCGATTTGTTTTTTTCAATCTCTATCTTTCTTGTACTTGCCCATGCTCGTGCTCTCTCTCTCTCTTTCTCTTTCTCTTTCTCTTTCTCTTTCTTTCTTTCTTTATTTATTTCTTTCATTCTTTCTTTCTCTCTTCCTCCGTCTCTTTGTCAATATCAATCTTTTTCAATCTTTCCTCTTCTCCCTCTCCTTCTCTCGCTCTCTATTTTTGGCAGGGTCACTGGTGGGTTTTTGGATGACAAAGCGTCCCGAAACTGATTTCCTTTTCCGGAATTCTGCGATGTCTGGCATGACTGTGGGATGCGGTGTTGTTGATGCGCCTAGCAATGTGCCTAACAATAATAATTAACAAATTAATAATCACGACAATGATGATGATGATGTTGTTGAACATCATAATTATTATTATTTAATAATCATTATCATTATTCTTATGATAATGATAAATCTAATGACGATGACGACAACAGCAGCGGCACTGACATTGACCTTAACGATGACAATCCTAACCCACGACAAAAACGACCTCGGTGACGTTCCGCCCGTGCGGCGCCGTTATAAGCGCGGACAAAGGGCAGAGGCAGACCACTCGGAGGAGGAGGGGAGCGAGGGGAGCGAGGGGGAAGGCGCCGCCCACGCCGGAAAGTCCAGAGCCACAGGTGACTCCGTGCATTCACGGTTCACGGGGCAAGCGGGGGCGAGAGCCGGGCGCCAACGAAAGTGGAACCGCAAGGAGCGAATCCGTACCACCGGGAGAGCTTCGCCGATCGCCTTCTGCGGCGGCGGCGGCGGCACGGCAATGCACCCGGTCGTCGATCGTCGGTCGCGCCGGGTGGTGGGCGGGCGGGCGCTCTCTCTTTCTCTTTAGCTTGCCGATTGCTCTCTCTCTCTCTCTCTTTCTCTCTCTCTCTCTCTCTCTCTCTCTCTCTCTCTCTCTCTCTCTCTCTCTCTCTCTTTTCTTCCATCTTTTCTTCTCCTCCTCCTCCTCTTCCTCCGCCTCCTCCTTCTCCTCCTCTTTCTCTTTCTCTCTCTCTCTCTCTCTCTCTCTCTCTCTCTCTCTCTCTCTCTCTCTCTCTCTCTCTCTCTCTCTTTCTCTCTCTCTCTCTCTCTCTTTCACATACACACACATGCACACGCACGCACACGCACGCACGCGCACGCACACGCACACGCACACACTCACACACACACACACACACACACACACACACACACACACACACACACACACACACACACACACACACACACACACACACACACACACACACACACACACACACACACACGCATATACAGACAAACAAACAACTATACATATATACATATATACTCACTCTGTGATACACACACGAGCAGAGAAAAAAAAGGAGAACGAGAGAAAGAGAGAGAGAGAGAGAGAAAATCAGGGAAAGAGGAAGCACGCACAGGAATCACACACAAACAAACACGCAAAAAAAAGACTCCATAAAAGCAAGCAAAAAAACAACAACACAAACCCACAGCATCCGAGCCTCCCGTCCTATCTCGCTCCCCGCCGCATCATCACACCTCATCCTACGTCTGAACACAGGATACTGCGGCTGGAGTCCCATTAGACTTCTCGTGTGCAATCCTTAAGCCTCTGACACACAACCTGTGGCTAGCAGACCGTCCTACCCACACGTCCATAACACTAGTAACGTTCACAATATATATATTTTTTACTAATTTATTTTTCTTTACATCCTCGTAACGTGACGTGTGGCCTCCACTGCACTTCCTTACGTTACTACTGTTACGAACTCCTCGTTACTACTTTGTTACTACCGTTACCTCGTTCTCCTCCTCGTTATCACGCCAGCGGTAACGACGTTGATCCTGCGGCAGTAGCGTAGCCACTATCCCTGTCCTTTCGCCGTGCTTGAGGTTCTCACTGAATCACCGAGGCATTGCCTGATTTTCCGCACCGTCGTTTATCGTTCACGAAAGAAAAAAAACAAAACAAACACGTGGCCAGTCTTTGAATTACCTAATACTCTCGCGGCCTTCACATCGTTTGAGACTTTTTACAAGTGACACCGTGTCAAGCCCTCGCCGCCGTGCCCTCCACAACACTGCATGGCGTGCCCACCGACACAAAAGTGTGTCAGCTTCCTACCTGGCCCATGAGTAAGACCAGACGAGAGAAAATCCCGATCAAATAAGGAGTCAGTGAAAGATGCTGCCATGCAAGAGCAAACTCGACACCGGGTTAATGTGCACGCCCACAGCTGCACCCCCTCTCGCTTTCTTTTCTTTCTTTTCTCTCTCCTCTCCTATCCCCTACCCTCCCCTCTCCTGTCCACTCCCCTTTTTTATCCCCTCCCCCGTCCTATCCCCTCTCCTCTCCTCTCCTCTCCTTTCCTTTCCTCTCCTCTCCTCTCCTCTCCTCTCCTCTCCTCTCCTATCCCCTCCCCTCTCCCCTCTCTTCTCCCCCGTCTCTTGCTTTCTACCCTCTCACTCTCGTCTAACCCACTCTCGCCTCACCCACACCAGCCTCATCTGCTCTACCCGCTTTCCTGCCTCGGCGACATGACTGCCCCTCGCCTCGGATCTCGTCCCTGCTTCAACCCAGTGAGCAGACGCTTCTCCTTGCTTCAGCACACACGCACAAGACAAACGCTCTATTAGACGTGAGCACAAAGACACTGACTGACGGTTGATGACATCGCACACCTTTTAAAGTGTCTCTTGGAGGTAATGTTCGTCTCCCAGGATGAAAATACTTTTGCACGCCCTCACGAGTCCTTCTCACACTTTGTCTCTTGATTGCCGTTGGAGGATACGAATAAAATGCATCGCCCCATGACTGTTGGTATTCGGAATCACTGGTAATTTTCATCTCATGACTCAACTAAGCGCTTATTATACAATGAACCCGACCACTCTTCATACGACGTTTATGGTTAGTTTGGTACCATAATCTACCATTCTCACAACTTTTCCTCGTATCTCCTCACGCACGCACGCACGGACGCGAAGTCGCACACTAACACTTGCTTCTCGCAACGAGTCCGACTCTCCCCTCAACCTCCTCGGCTCCCCATACAAGGCTCTCCTGTCACGCAGCTTAGCCTTAATCCAGTCCAATGAGTGACACCTGCCACTTGGACCTGTTTTCCGTCGTCTCTCTGAGAATCGTCTGTCACTCAGCCTTATCTTACCTTGCCTCGTCCTCCAAGGGGTTGCGATCGTCCTCCGCGCGGTTCCGATAGACGGCCAGCCGACGAGCGGCAGCAGTAGCTGAGTTACAACTTGAACAAGGCGCTTCTCACACGCACTTTCTTCGCTTAAGATCACAAAATGTTACTTCACTCAAGCCGACGTGGGGCTTTCGTAATAATTTAACCTTGTTTTTGCATTTCACAAGCCCTACTTAAGGCGGCGGCGATGCAAGCCATCTCCTCGACCAATTACGTCCACTTCTTTTCCAAATAATCTCCACTTTCACCGCGATTCGCAACATAAATCGCGCGAGAGCGACCGCACGACAGGAGCGAGTCCGGAAGCAACTGGCCGGGCCTCCTCCTCCACGCGACTCCGATGCCGCCGGCCACAACAACAACGTCGCCGCCGCGTGCTGCGCCTCTCCTACACGCGCCGCCTCCCCCGCGGACACAGCAACACTACCGACTGCCACAAGACGAGAGTACGTCGAGTGAATCAGCCGGTAGCCCTCTCCTCTCCCCTCCCCTCCCCTCCTCTTACCTCAGCTCCCCCACGTTCTGCTCTCCCTTCCCCTCTCCTGGGCTGCCCTCCCCCTCCCCCTCTCCCTCCTTATAAACGCGGCTCACCCACGCTCCACTCCGCCGTCATGCCGTCACACAACACCACGTCGCGGGCCAAGTGCACTCCACGCGCAGCCCTTTCGGACGGGGATCGGCGCCGAGAGTTCCTAATCGCTCCTTGTCCTTCCCGGGAACTAATGACGCCATCAACATCGAGGTGTCAAGTGGAGGCGGCGCGCGGGGAAGGAAGTGCGGCCTCTGGTGTTAAGGCGAAGGATTATGTGTTTCACTCCTTCCGAGGGCCTTGCGTGATTGCAATGTCTCCAGTGTTTACAACTGATTTTTATTTTTCATCACTATTGCAACCTCTTTACCTCCTTCCTATTGCCAAGCTTTAGTCTACCAACGCCATCCTCATCTACAGATATCTTCATCTTTCCCTTAAACTTCACTCTACCAACTTCAACTTCTATTACAGATTACTACGTATTCATAAACATAAACTCTACTCTACCTTCAACAACTTCATTTACGGATTACTTCATATTCCTCAGCTTAAACTTCAGTCTACCAGCGCCAACTTCATTTACAGATTAGCTAATCACCGCCCTCCCTCCCCTCCCATTCCAATCCAGATCCACCGCCATGTCTTCAATCCCAGCCACTCCCCCCGCCCAGTGTTAATCTTTCGCGTGATTCAACTTTCATAACCGCACACGAGGCATAACAACCCCCGCCTGCGCCTTTCTCGCAACCCGCACTCGCCGCCCTCTCCCCGCCTCCCTCCGCCCGTCCGGACCTGCACTGTAGCTGTAACCGGGGCTTCACTCTGCCCGGCGCCTCCTGGCCGTAGCACCAGGGCCTGGCCTATAAAGCTGTAGTTCCCCAAATGATCAAAGCTTCTTCTCGACGCACTGTCCGACAAGGGAACACGTCCGGTTTACACATCTGGGACTTCCTTCGTTAATCCTTTTATCCTGACCGCTGGCGAGAGGCAACTGGGCCAGCTGAGATGTGTGACTTTCCGGGTTTAAGCAATCGTCTCAAAGGGTGAACGGATCATTGAAATTAGATCTCTGAACTATTTTTGCAAGGTTTATCTGATCAACACTGAGGCAATGTTAACTCAGCCTGCAGACGATTTTAAAGTAAAATGTTGACATAAAATGAGCATATCGCAAAAATCCACCTCTATAAATAGACCATAATACGCCCTGCAGCAATTTCCTTGCAAGTGAGCTTATGCAACGCAAAGATTTTTCATGTGCTGACACCTCAAACTGCCGCGCAAGACGACGAAGAAAATAATAAAAATAATGATAATAGCTGATGCAACACAGCCGCTTCTTTATCCCAACGGAACATGATTCTGGTTCGGCTGACGTCACGTAATCGCATCTACACTCCATAAACGTCGAAATTATCAACATCTGAAGCAGACATATTCTTTTCTCGCTGATTTTGATTCATATGAGTAATTACACACATTATGGCGATGATGGAAGTAAACACGATAATAATAAAGATAATGATAATAATAAAGATGATAATAACACTAATAACACTAATAATAATAATAATCACACCTACAACACAACTAATAATAACAACAGTAATGACATAATAATCATAACAATAATAATAAAAATGAATAATGCTCATTAGAAAAAAACAATAATAATGACAATCATTATCATCATCATCTTTATCACTACAGGTAGTAACACAATAATTCCTTCGCCCTCCTATTTCCCCTTCCTCATTTTTCCATTACCTTTACCTCCCCCCCCCCCTTCCCCTTATTCTTCTACTTTTTCCTTCTTATCACCTTTCTATCATCCCCTCCTCCCTCTCCCGATACCCCATCCTCTCATGTCCTCTCCCCAACTCCGCCTCATCCTCCTCTATCCCTCTTCCTCCCCCTTCCTTACCCTCTCCCTCCCCTTCACCCTCTCCCTGCCCCTGTCCCTATCCCTGTCCCTCACTCTCACCCTCACCCGCTCCCTCTCCCTCAACCTCCCTAATTCCTCGCCTTCACCTTCACCCTCCCCCTCCCTAACTCCTCATCCTCCCTTAATCCTTAATCCTCATCCTCCCCCTCTCCCCTCTCCTTCACCTCCCCCTATTCCCTCCCCTCTCCTTCACCTCCCCCTATTCCCTCCCCTCTCCTTCACCTCCCCGTTCCCTCCCCTCTCCCCCTCTGTCTTCCCCCACCCCCCCCCCCCTCCCGTCCCCTCGCCCGCAGTACCGCGTCCGTCTACCGGTCAGTCGGAGTTGGGGACTTTCTCCGCACGGTACCGGTTGCCGCACAATGGAGACACCTTGACCTCGAGCTAAATGAAAGCTGGTTCTTGATCTTCTGCGATTTGGATTTTCTTTTTCTTTTCTTTTCTTTTTTTTTCTTTTTTGGCGGGCTGGTTGTTGATCTTTGAATCTAGAGTTTTGTCGTTTTTTTCTGGTTATTGAGCTTTTGTTATTTGTTTATTCATTTATCTATTTAATCTATTGTTGGTTCATTTATCTCTTTTCTTTGATTTTTGGCTGGTCCTTGCTTTCATCTTATTTTTTTTTCCACATTTCACTATTTTTATCTGGTTCTTGGTATCTTATTTTTATTCATTCTATTTCTTCTTTTCATTTTTTTTTTTTTTTTTCCGATTCCTAATTTTAATTATCATTTTCACTCTTATTTTCATTTTTATTTACGGCTGTCTCGGCGTCTGTTCTCTCCCGTTTTCTCTTCTTTGCTATTCCGGTCGCATCGCTTCTCGCTTATTCTCTCTTTTCTTTCGCGTTTTCTCTTCTCTTCTCCGGTCATTCTCCTTCGTTCCAATTCACTCTGCCCTTATCACTACTTCCTTCGCATCCCCTTTCCTTATCTTTCCTCTCTTCCTCATTTCCCCCCTTTATCATCATCTTCTCTCCTTGCTTTCCCTTCTCCTCTTCATACCTCCCACCCTCCTGTTTCAATCCCTTCTCTCTCCTCCCTATTCCCTTCTCCCTCCTCCCCTCCCCCCTCGCTCCTCCGCAACCAAAGTGTATTTTAAAAAACCGGAAGTCTTCTCGCCGTTTTTTTTCTTACTCTCCGCGAGCAAACCCTGTTGTCAGCACCCCCTCCCCCCTCCCCCTTCCCTCCCTACCCACCCCCTACGACACACTACCCATTAAAGAGAAGCGAACCGTGAGGGAGCAGGCAGGTTGATTCCACATTCGGCTACTGCGTCTCATCAACCTTTTTATCTTCCCTCACTCTCACTCACTCACTCACTCACTCAATTATTACTGGCTCGCTCGCTCGCTCGCTCATTTATTTACTCACTCACTCACTCACTCACTCACTCACTCACACACTCACTCACTCACTCACTCACTCACTCACTCACTCACTCACTCGCTCACTCACTCACTCACTCACTCACTCGTTCGCTCACTCTCTCTCTCTCCATTACCGTCCCCTTACCTGCACCTCCTCCCCTCCCCTCCCCTCCTTTCCTCTTTGAGTGGCAGGAAGTACTAATACAAATACATGGGACGCGTAAAGAGCAAGATTATTGCAGTGAAAAAAGGCACTCAAATAGCTGAAAACCTTGGGCACGCTTGGAGGGAAGAGGTAGACAGAATACAAAGCGACCTGCGGCAATTCGCACCATGTGATATAAACCAAAACAAAATGGGCGCGGAGCCAAATGTTGCTAGTTCGGCATCGTTCTATCACTCGCTCCCTATTAACTATCACAACAATCCACATCCAAAAAGCCATTCACACACAAAATATGTTTACAAAATTTATTACATGAACCGTATAATGCCCATTACACACCCGACATAAAAACTAGGTAATACCCATCACAAACCACATACAGAAACCCTATAAAACCCATTACATTTCAAATATAAACCGCATAATGAATACTCATCACATACCACATACAAGGAACCATCTAATAGCCCTCAATTACCACATACAAGGATCCATGTAATACCCATCAAATACCACACACAAGGACCCATGTGCTACCCATCACATACCACATAAAAGGAACCATGTACCACCATCACATACCACACACAAGGACCCATGTACTACCCATCACATACCACACACAAGGACCCATGCACTACCCATCACATACCACACACAAGGACCAATGCATACCCATCACATACCACATACAAGGAACCATGTACCACCCATCACATACCACATACAAGGAACCATGTACCACCCATCACATACCACATACAAGGAACCATCTACTACCCATCACATACCACACACAAGGACCCATGCACTACTCATCACATACCACATACAAGGACCAATGCATTCCCATCACATACCACATACAAGGAACCATGTACCACCCATCACATACCACATACAAGGAACCATCTACTACCCATCACATACCACACACAAGGACCCATGCACTACTCATCACATACCACATACAAGGACCAATGCATTCCCATCACATACCACATACAAGGAACCATGTACCACCCATCACATACCACATACAAGGAACCATCTACTACCCATCACATACCACACACAAGGACCCATGCACTACTCATCACATACCACATACAAGGACCAATGCATTCCCATCACATACCACATACAAGGAACCATGTACCACCCATCACATACCACATACAAGGAACCATGTACCACCCATCACATACCACATACAAGGAACCATCTACTACCCATCACATACCACACACAAGGACCCATGCACTACCCATCACATACCACACACAAGGACCCATGTACTACCCATCACGCCCCCAACGGAGAAACCCGAAACTACAACCAATAACAAAAACAAGGCGAGAACGGAATCGGTACTCACGTGCTGGTGGGCATCCCCGAGCTGATGCACTCTGCCAGGATGTTCTCACTCTCGGAGTCGGAGTGCGTGCTCGAGCGGGTCTGCGAGTGTTCCCTCGACCGCGCCTCGTCTGCGTCGTCGTCCTTCTTGTCCTTGGGCTCGTCCTCGTCGCGCCCCTCGGACTCCAGCTGCTCGTGCTTCTGCGGGCGAAGGTGGGGGAATCTCGTGTGACTATTCTGGATGTGCGAGACTGCGCATGCGACTAATACTTCAGCGGTTTTGATGAGTTTTGTTTTTCTTTTAAATTCCACTGAACTTCGAAAATAAATCGGATAGACGTACAACCAACCATGGCCCTCCCAAGGATAGGTCACCGTCGCGGTCCTTACCTGCGTGTGGAATCGTGGAATGTTGGAGCAAGGGATCTGGTGGCCTCGCTGCGACCCCCGCGAGGCCGCTCGGGAGCCTTCGCTCGCCGTGTTCTCGCTGCTGTCCTTGCCGTCACCTCGAAGACGGTCCTGGGATAAAGCAGGTAAAACCAAAAGTTAAATCACCGGAAAGAAAAGAAACATAAGAAAAAATACTAATTCATATTGAATATCTTAGCCTCGTCCGCACCAACTCCTCCTCCTTCTCATCTTCTCCTCCTCCTCATCCTCATCATCATTATCCTCATCCTCATCCTCACCCTCGCGCTCATCGTCATCATACTCTTTATCCTTATCCTTATCCTCCTACTCCTCATCCTCACACTCATCCTATCTCCATCCTCCTCCTCTCCCACCCCTCCCCCTGGCCAACTCACCCTGGGAACCACATCGACGGTGAGTGGGAGCTCGTCGTCGATGGTGAGCGAGGAGAGCGAGGTGGCGCGAGAAAACTCTACGGGCGTGCCCTCCTCCACCCAGGCCTTGGGAGCCTCACTGAAGACACCGGTGCTTGTTCTTGGCTCTGCTGATTGAATGACGAGATGCGGATTATTATGGGGGGAAAGTTTCATACATGCATACATTCGCACGTGCGTACATACTCGCTTGTGAAGACAAATACACTCGGATCAATGTATACTGACATATCAATTACTTTTTTATGTATTGTTCACAAAAATAAAAATGTCCAATAATTTCAAGAAACATAGAGTAAAAAGTGTATTTCCTATTTCCAATCAACATCACACACTTCACTTAACCTCCCCCCCCCAAAAAAAAAGGCACAGTAGAGCTAGAGTTAATGAGAAGACAAACCAAGCCATTCCTTACTATGAGCGGGGGGTGGCTTAAATGGTTGGGATGGTGGGCGAGACCGTTTGGGGCTAGGAGGAACAGTCTGACTAGGGGAGTCTGGCAGATCACTTGGAGATATGGCACCACTCGTAAACCGACTGTCACAAAAAAAAAGAGAGAGAGAGAGATAGGACAGTCACATTTTGAAAGCACGGTACACAGGCTGAGAAGGTGTAGTAGGTAATAAAAAAGTCTTGTCATTTTTCTTCTTCTTACACAAAATCACTTTCATTAGTAGAACTACGTAAGCGAAAGGATTGGTATTATTCATATTATTTGATTAGGCACACTACAACAAAAGTGCAGATGATAACTTGGGTACTTTCAAGTAAACCTCGTTTTATTTCAATCATCCTTAGTCCATAACATATAACAAAAAAGCTAGACTAGAAATGACAAAATACGTTCTCATACAGATTCATGTGCTCGTCATCAGTGTTAATCAAACTCAAAGTCGTCACCTAAGAAACAACACCAAAGCGACAAGACGGTACCTGAAGTCCGAGACCACAGAGCTGCGATCGTCGTGGATGGACTGGACCTCGAAGCTGCTCAGCGAGGAGACCGACGTGGCTCGCGAGAACATGAGCGGCGTCTCCTCGTAGTGCACGCTCTTGCCTGGAGGAGACACGAAAGGAAGGGGCTCTGGGTTAAAGAGTCAATTAGAAGCTCGTGGAAACGAGGAGATACCATGACTTTTATACATTTACAAACCATAGCTACGATTAAAAAATACAAGTAACAGTTGTGAACAAATATCAATGAGATGTCTCAAGTAGCTAAAGCAAAAATTCCCCAAGAATGCGCCAATACCTTCCGGTCTATCCAGCTGCTGCGACGAAGGAGTGTGACTTCCGTCCCTGGCAGCGTCCGCTTGTTCGGCTTCCCTCCTCGGCTCTTGCAGTCTCCCCTTCTTCTCCTGACTCACGACCTCGGGCTTCTGCTCCCCGTCTTCGGATAAGTCACCCATCAGACCATCCCTGAGAAATGGCAATCGGTGAGAATATAAATCCGCGATACCTGGAGCTCCTGTTGGGCAAATGTCGACTCAAAAATTCCAATACCTGCGGGGAAGTTTCCTCCGTCTTACCTGTCATTATTGGCATTGATCTCTCCACTCGTCAAGGAGGACACGGACGAGAACCTGGAGAGGCACACGGGGGTCCCTTCGACGCAGTAGGTGATGGGCTTGTCCGGCGTCATCATGCCCGAGCTGAGGCCGCTCTTGACGGGCAGGCCGCTCTGGGAGGGAAGGGGCTCCAGCGTGTCCCGGGCGTCGTCAGAGTCCTCGATGTTCTCCAGGTCATCCACCTTCAGCTCCTTTTCCTTCTTCTGCTAGGAAAACGGAATGGTGGAAATAATATTTATAAACGATACTTTCTGGATAAAATGTTCTTCCGAAACATCAAAATATCTTCTAGATGTAATATTTGAGATCATCCTATAGTAGCTTTCATTACAAAAATAACCCAAGCTGAATTGGAATGTTCTAGTTGTACAAGATTTTGTAATAGCTCTCAGACAGAAGCCTAAGATACATATAAATCTTCTCGCGTAAGCGTGATTTACAAGCGACTATCAATATGTATTTTACGTGATTTTCTTACAAATGTCTCATCACATCACAAAATCATCTATCAAAATATCTACTTTCGCACCCCCCTCCCAACCCCTGGAAGCACAAGCCACAGCGAGCACACCGCCGTCAGGCCACCGGCCTCGCACCTTTCCGCTCACCTCTTCGCCGGGAGAGACGGACTTCTCCCTCTCGATCTCCTCCTTGATGGCTGGCTCTCGGAGGTCAGTCATGGACGTCGCCGTGGAGAAGTTATAGGGGGTCTCGTAGGGCGTCCCCTCGGTGCAGTAGGTCTTGACGGAGTCGTCGTGGACCGAAGGCTCGAAGAACTGAGACGGGGTTTCTTGCGGGGCTTTCGGAGGGCGCCGGTACAAGGCTGCTTCGTCGCTGTCGCGTTCCTCGGAGTACCTGTCGGGGAAGAACACTCGTTAGGCATGTTTGGCGGTTGCTTCTCCCCCCCCCCTCCTCTCCCTCACTTTTCGTTAGCCTGGTTATTCCCACTGAACATGATAATTTTGATTAAAGATAATTCAATTTATCTGCATCGAGTTCTGTAAAAATATATATATATTCTTCATATCACGGATGTCAAATCAATTCAAACTACCAATACACAAGCAGACATCTCAAAATGTACTGAGATACACTCATCAAGTATAAAGTGTACTTGTTAGCTTAATATCACTCCTCTTGTACATAAAAAAAATCTATTAGAAATGAATTAATCGATGGCATTTCAGTACAAAGCCAAGCTACACTTTTTGCTGCCTATCAAAATAATGCTTGGAAAAAAAGTACAGTCTTTAAAATCAATACTACCTTCCAATACTATATTATCTTCAAGTCTTACACAAAGAAAAGTCATCAGCAAATAACCATGAAAAGACATCTCTGAACTAGCACTAGATGCCATACATACATACATACATCAATGTAAATATTCCAATAAACATACGCTCGAGAGGGAGAACTACAACAAGGAAGAAGGAAGGCAGAGGAGGAGAGAGGCAGACAGGGAGAGGGAGAGGGAGAGGGAGAGGGAGAGGGAGAGGGAGAGGGAGAGGGAGGGAGAGGGAGAGGAAGAGGGAGGGAGAGGGGATGGGGGTGGGAGAGGGAGAGGGAGAGGGAGAGGGAGAGGGAGAGGAAGAGGGAGGGAGAGGGGATGGGGGTGGGAGAGGGAGAGAGAGAGGAAGAGGGAGGGAGAGGGGATGGGGGTGGGAGAGGGAGAGGGAGAGGAAGAGGGAGGGAGAGGGGATGGGGGTGGGAGAGGGAGAGGGAGAGGGAGAGGGAGAGGGAGAGGGAGAGGGAGAGGGAAAGAGACACATACACCCACTCACTCGCAGAAAACACGCGCATACAAAGACACGCACACACATAAGACTGAGGGTCAATACCGGCACACAGAATTGCCTGATTCAAAAGCACATGTTTGAGGGCATCAGGCTTGGCATTTCAATAGCATCTACAAGTTCATTTCTAAAATTGATCATTACATACTTTTAATAGAATGTGTTTCCTGTAATTTTGTCATTTCCTTCTTTATCTTCCCCACACTGATTCAAATTTCAACAAGCCCATTTTAAGAATATAGGAAAAGTTTTCATCTTTCTTTCACTGAGTCCAGGTATTTCAACACAACCTTCAAACATAAGCACACTTCTTTCTGTACAGTCACTCTACTGTACATCACAGAATCAAATTAGTGTCTCATTATTCCATTATGTTAGAAACACCACTATCATTTCAAGCCAAAAAAAACACGGTGCAATTATCTCTAGTTACTGTACATCCCAAACACAAAATCATCCCCCCTTGTAAAAGAAAAAAGAAAAAAAAGAAAAAATATCCTAAAATCTGTTACCTATGTGAAAGTCAACTTTGAAAAAATACCATCACCTCAGAAATACAAAAGCACTCCAATGCACTTTACAAAATATGTAAATCTGTAGCTAATTCAAGATCTAGCACATAAGCCACTGATGGGGAAAGAAGCATCGTCTACAGTATCAGAACCTTGCAGTAGTTACAAACCACTGAATATCAAGAATCGTTCTCAACAACAACAATCTATGCTTAGTTGCTGTTCCTCCTTGTACCGGTCCCTCGCACCGCTACTGGTCGGCATCTGGCAGCTCGACCAGGACTAGAGCCTGGTCCAATACCAGACTGTACCAAGATTATCCATAAGGTGCAGTATTAGTCTGGTATCAAGTCGAAGCCAGTCTAGCAATATCTGAATTCTTCCATTAAGGTTTTCCTCTCCTTGTTCAAACTATACAAAATGATTAGCAAACAAAAGGAACGGGACTGTGATCCGTATAAATACAGTGGAACCTCTCTATAGTGTCATACATGGACCAATAAAGATTGTGAGCACTGAATGACCCCAAAGGATTAGGTGATACTGAGGAATACAACACCCGGAATGTCGCTTTCGCCATGCTGCTAACATGCAGAGATAGTTCTCTTCACTGCCACTGAAGCAGCGGGTATACAAGGACCAACCTAGAAGGGCTGGAGTGGCCAAGGTTTGACACTGAACACTCAAAGGGATGTCTGATTCTGACAGACTATGGACATTCATAGAAGCAACACGACAACAACAGCGGTTTGGGAAAATATCCTAAAGACACACAGCTGACTAGACAACAAATGAAATGCGCTAGTGACCTTAGTTCGTTGAAAAAAAAGGTTTTGTATAATCTTAAGTTACACCTAGAATCAAGCCTGGTCATAAAAAAAACAGCACTTCAATATTATGAAAAAGCAAATCCAAAGAGAATAATAAAAAAAAGTGTGTCTGCATTCTGCACAACACCGCCATTTTCCCAAAGCATTTTTTATCCTTTTTAGAGAGGAGCACTATAAAGAAGTTGCACTTTCATACCTATGCATTTGAAGTTTTAAAAAATATAAGATGAATTATATACCAATATCATGGACATATCAACTATTCACAACCCGGAGAGAGAATCGTAACTCGCGTGTCTTACATATATATGACTTACTCACCTTAGGCTGAAGTTGGTTGGCTGGTCTAAATCCGTTTCCGTGTACCCTGTGAAGTCCTCTTGGTCTCTGTCGGCTTCTTTGAGGGTTTCTGTCTTCCTTGTTTCTCTTCTTTCTCCGACATAATTGTCAATCTGAGGTTCTGGTCGCTCTGCTGTTTTAGACATATTTGCAATACTTTCATTAGTGGATGTTTTTGAAGCTATTCTAGCATTATATTTCAGACTATAATTAAGTGGTTCTTTTTGCGACTCATTCTCAATGTTAACTTCAGCAAGGTTTCTACTAAAGTTGACATATTTACTGTAGATGTTATAATGAGCCTCGTTATGGGGCTGTTGTCCATTGGCAAAGTTCCTTCCGCTTGCGGTTCGTTCCTCATCACTCGTGCTCGACGACCGCCGGCGGGTGGCTGTCGGGCTGTAGGGCGGCTGAGGACCCTGCCCACGGAATGCTCCATTTCGAGGAATGCTCCCGCTACTCCCTGTGTTCGAGTCGGGGAACTGGCCAGAGTCCCCTGGCTGATGACTGTAAATATCTTTCATGTTGCGCACTCGGGAGGCAAATATTTCATCGGCACTTCCATTGAACTCCTGGGAGTCTAAGTGTCTCTGTAATTCATCTTGACTCATCCTTGCAATGTCTGGGAGGCCATGGGATGGAGGGGCCATGGACCTCAACGACAGATCGAGGGGTCTACCATCCAGAGGCCTTGCGCCGTTCTCCACTAGGGGCTCCCGGCCTGCCTGGTGACGCATCAACAACTGGCGCATTCGGTCGTGGGAGTTGTCGGAATGCGTCGAGGAGATGGAGTCCCTGCTCTCTGATCGGAGGACATTGTTATACTGAGCCCCAAGGGAGTGGAACATCGGCCGTGCCCCGGGGTAGTATTGGGGGCCATCGCCAGGCTGGCCATAAAAGTGGGGATCGCTGCCCTGCGGGTGGGTTGGTGACGCTCTTGGTGAGGTTTCAATGTTGTCACATGTCTCTGAGAGGGAGGGATCCAGTTCCTGTTCTAAGGCCTTCTGCTTTCGGGCTTGCAAGGAAGGGAGGCCCATGCCATGACGTGGGTCAGTCAGGGGCATTCCCTCCGGCCTCGCTTGCAGCAGATTCTTCAGTGCCGCGCTCGACCCCATGGATATCATCTTGTGTTTTGAATTAATGAGTGATCGTAACATAGGAACAGCACCAAGCTCCCATAGTGTGCGCTGGTCCTGTGAACACCTAGCTGAAAGGTTCCAGAGTGTTCCACAGGCATTGCTCACAACTGTTAAACTTGGTGAACGTAGCTGACCTAAAAGTATGCTTAGAGTATTATGTTCTCTCAGCACCTGCCTGAAATGGGTAAAAACAACAAACATAAGTAATAAAAACCTTTAGCTTTTCAATTTCTGAGTGATTTATTCACAATAATCATTTTGACAGTCTATCGATGAATCCTTGGTTAAAAATTGCTATGAATTAATCAAAGAAATGATTGATCTATTTTTTTCCTGTAAATGACTAAATACTATGGAAAGTGAACCAAAATGATACGCAAAACTTACCTGAGATCCTCTCTTACAGCAATATGACTAGAAATATTCCTGAGTATTCCTCCTCCATTCTCCACAATTGCTAGAGTCTTAGACTGAGACTTGTAGGTAAGAGTACTGCAGATAAATGCTAATGCTCCGTCCACAGCACATATTTCAGCCTGCAAGGCAAACCCTTCCTTCTATTACATATGTTGAAGCACTACAATGATAAATGACCCTACCAGTTAAGGTGAAATTTTGATCTTTGCTTTTGCGCCACCGCATAGTGTCCACACCAGTTTTGTCACAACAATCAATTTCATGAGAAGCAACAAAAGCAGTGTGCAAGCCAATACCCTAATTGCAAGTTTGCCAGAGTGGAGAGAACCTACCTTGTTAATGCTGCAGTGAGCAGACAAGTTCCAAACAGCTGAGAGAATGACCTTCAACGTAGACTCCTTACGCGCACTGAGAGCAGCCTGCATCAAAATTGAGACTGCTCCTACGTCGCGCAGGCTAGCTTTGCTTCCTCCATCTGCTCTCCATGACAGGTTTCGTAGCACACTTGCTGTAACCTATAAAAGAAAACCGTTTTTAACGTGAGAAACATATCCTCCAAAAAAACTAAATAAATAATAGTTGGTGTTCTTTTTTCTTAAATCATCATTCTCATCATTATTCTTATCCTTACATTCTTATACTATCCTTACTCCTCCTTTCATAGAATGGAATAAAAAGAAACTGCCTTAGGAGAGCGCACCTGTCTTAGATCCTCACTGGGCGA
>BOPN01004190.1:12500-17500 GCA_017312705.2 Penaeus japonicus | reverse complement strand
GAGAGATTGTGGAGTGCCCTCTCGGCCACCAAGAGATTGTGGAGTACCTCCACGCCCTCCCACAGACTGCGGAGTGCCCTCCCGCCCACCAAGAGATTGTGGAGTGCCCCCACGCCCTCCGAGAGATAGCGGAGAGCCCCCAAGCACGACGAAGGAGTGTTCACTATCTTCACGTTCTAAACCTGGTGGCACAAATGGCTCCAAACTGCTGTCTAATTCCAAACAAGACAGCGAGGAACTCTCAAGGTCCACGCAGGAATCGGACGGCTGAGGAGTAACATTATACCGAATGCAGGAGGAGCTGAGCGAGCCCTGGTCCGAAAGACGAAGCTCAGAGGCCTCCTGGCTGCTCAAGAAAGTGTCCGATTCCGATCTGATTTCCGTGTCCGTCTCGGGATCGAGGGGGACGTAGAGGCCGCGACGGCGAACGTTGTGACGCTGCCCCGGGGACGAATGAGTGACTTTCGCTTGCTCCTGATTAGCTATATTTAATAGTCTGTGTATAATTTTAACGTCCTTTGTTGCTGTTGGATCTGTTGGTTCTCTGGGCGCCTCGCAGGGGTCTGAGTCGTCCTCACATAACGAGGCGTTATGATAGATGGGCAAGCTCACAGAGACCGAGCTCGTCATTTGCAAATTATCCTCACTGACCACCACCGTTAGAGGTTTGTCTATGGTGAGAGTGTGGGTGCCTCGCACAACACTGCTCTTGTCACTCGCAACTGTAACAGAAGGACGGCACTCTTCAGGTATGGTGGAGGAGCTGCTTCTGCGGTTGTGGGTCAAGACCGGTGGAACCCTCCTGACCTCTTCCCAGGATCCGCGCCTTCCCAAGCGCTCTACGCTACCCTCCTTCATGAGATGGAGATCCTGCTGAAAATCACTGTTGCTGACTAAAGAATCGTCTGTCGTGGTTGCCGCGGACCGTGATTTCTTCCGCTTCCTTTTGCTCGAGGGCCGTCGCCTCCCAGATGCCTGGACCGAGTCATGACCTGGGATATCTGCGGGTTGTCTCACTGCCGTGTCCGACGGGTCCTGCCAGCACTGACCTGTGCTGGGGCGCCTTCTTGATCCTTGGCCCGAGTCCTGCCACGAGGGAGGTATCGGCCGAAGAAATTCGGGCGTTTTCTCCCTAAAAGAATTTGTTTCTTGGATGCTAGAAGGAAAGGTTTCCCCATGCGTGCCCAAGTTATCGAGCTCGTACTCGTTTTCCCTTCCCTCTGAGATGGGAGGCTCTATGATGAAGTTGACCTGCTCATACGTGTGGCCGGCGAGGCTGCTGTTCATGCTGGACACACTCAGCTGATCGCCCTGAATTTGCCGCGGCACCGGCGGCGCCGCCCTGGGAGGGAAGGGCACGACGCGTTCCATTACGGGCGACCAGCCGCCCGCCGCCTCCGCCTCGCCCCCTCCGAGGGCCACGCCACGCCTGCTCGACTGCGTCAGCGGAGGCAACGGATGCGCGGGGTTAGCGGCCTCCACGTGGCGAAGAGGCGGCCAGAACCACGGCAAGGGAGGCGAGGCGGGCGTCCGAGCCGTGGCGGGAGAGGCGGAGGGCGGCATGTCCCTGGAGGGGGAGCCCCCGGAGTGCCTGCTCAAGCGCTTGTCTCGCGGCATGACCAGCTTGAGCAGAAGTGACGCCCCGGGAATGCCCACCGAGATGTCTCGCCGTGGGGGTTCCTCATGCAACTTGTGATCTGCGCCGTGCGCCCCCGACCCGTCGTGGCTCCTGTAGGAACCCCGACGGTTATCTGGCGTCGGCGCGCACTTGTGGAGCTCCGTGTGCGATCCCGGAGGTGTCTGCGTGGCGGCGCTGCTGCGCTGCGTAGTCCGTCCCCGCAGCCTCCGCAGCGTGCTGCCCTCCGACCCCGTGCTCCGACCCGAACTGTGACGCTTCACGCTCGAGTTCTTGCCGACGCCGCCCCGCCGCTCCTTCTTGTCGGCCAGCGGGTCCGTCGTCCCGTGCCGACTCTTCCTCGCGCCGTCCGGCGGCTGCCGCCTGTCGATGATTACGACCTCTTTCACAGGCGGTCCTTCCACGGGCTCTTGCTGTGAATGGAGCCGCCCTGCGCCCTCCGCCGACAGCGACGTCTCTCTCCCCTGCGTCGCTCTGGTCGCGTCTTCACGGGCCTCTCCGCCGACGCCACCGCTGGCTCTCACGGCTGCGTCCCCAAGCGCCGTGGCTGCCGCGTCTTCACCGCAGCTTTTGGAATCCTTGAGTATCCTTACGTTCCCGTTAGCGTCCTTCTTGCTCTTCGCCGCCCGAGAATCCTTCTTTCTGACGGGGACGTGGCTGAGGTTGGGGTCCGGCCTGCGACGACCAGCGTCGGCGTCCCCCGCGAGCGCGGCGGGGAGCCTCCCCTGCGGTTCCGCCTCCGTGTTCCGTAGCAGCAGCCACTCGCGCGCCACCACGGCCCGCCCCTCCGTCTCGCCCTTGCCCGGCGGCGGCCGCACCTCGCCGAAAATGTCTCCGATGGCGTCGTCGCCGCCGGCCGCCGCGTCGCGCTTCTTCTTGCTAGACTTGCGCTTGTTCCTGCCCTTGGCGCTGCCGTTGGAGTCGGGCCGGTTGGATGCCTTGTCCAGCTTGCGCAGGGGCGTGGCGGCCTCCTGGCGGTGGATCATGGCCTGCACGCTCAACATGGCGGGGGCGGGGCTCAGCGGTGCTCAAAGCTCAAACGCTCGCTCTCCACGGCTCAGGTAACATCACAATAGCACATTCACATTATATCTATGTTCATACTTTACAAAAACTTAACAATCTCTTTTCAGGTACATCGCGTGACAATTAAAACAAATTCTTACAAAACACTATAAAAATATTGTTCATCTGTACAAAGAAAAATAATATTAGACTTTCATCAAGACTTCCACAAGATATTTAACTTCAGATGACACACTTGCGTAAATGTGTACGGTACAAAGACCCACCGCCTCCATCCTTTTTCAAATCCATCCCCACCTCCATCTCCACATATACATCCACATCCATACCCACGTCCACATCCACATCCCCCATCCCCAAAGCTTGCAAAAAAAACAACAACACATGTAGCTGTCTTATCAAACTTCAACATCGTTTTGACAAATATACTGCGCTTGTTTTATTATGTAACGGGACGTTGCAGAAGCAATGGCCAGTGAAACAATGGCAAGAGATAAATCATCAACAATAAAAACAGCAGAAATAATAGCATATAAACATGACAGAATCTAGAGAAGGGAGGCGGAGGGGGACGGGAGGGGAAGGAGGAGAAGGGAAGATATATTTATTCTTATGTACGTATGTAGGTATTGTGTATCATGTATGTATGTATGTATAAAAAGCTATATAGATAGATATACAGATAGATAGATAGATAGACAGCTTCTGAAGGCTCCGCAGCAAAGGCACCGCACTGGCCCCGACCATCTCTCCAAACACGATGTCGGGATCATAAATGTACCAGAAATGAATGTGCAAACACGACGAGGAAAGAGCATTCGTCAAACCCCGCAGACCAGCAGACAAGTCACAAGATCAAAAGACAGAGACGTAGATAAGATCCCCCCCCCCCTCCCCTTCTCTTGCTGGCACTAAACCCGTGTGGATCGCGTGACACCCGGACTCGCCTTCAGAAAACACAACATCAATAATCGCTCACGACCGCCTGTCAGCGACGGCCGCCAGCGCCAACGCCGCTCGGCCCTTACTGCCTCGGACGGAGACGGGGACAATCACTCACGGATTCAAAGAAGAGGGCTCGGGTATCGGGTGTCTCCGCTACCACACGCTGCCCGCACGACATCCCGCCCCGAACCACACGCATTATATTCTATTCATCGCTGCCAACTTTTTATATAAAAAAAGACGATACAGGTAGATCATCTGAACATCAGATGCAGGCAGCCCACCTTCTCGTTCTTTCCTTTCTCGGGTTTTTAATCATCTTCTCTTCCCCGTTCCCTCTCTCCCACTCTCCCTCCTCCTCCTCTACTCACATTTCTCGAATCCTACCCCCTCCTCCCTATCCCCTCCCCCATCCCACGTTTGAGTCCTGAGTGTGTCGAGCCTGCCTTGCTCTGAAGCCATGTTTAGCGTTACCCAAACTATGCAGGCCTGTGGGTAAGACCCTTCTTTGTGCTGCTCTGTGGTTCGTCCTGTCTTGCAGTTTTGGCTCTTTGGGCGCATGATGGCAAGCACAAACGGCCTGGCTCATGTGGCTCACGTTCGCCCCTTCCCTCATCCGCCTTCCGGCTCTCAACATTCTGAATTTGTTTATAATCCCCTTATGTCATACATGTTTTGCTTTCTTTTCTTCGCACCTCTTTCGCTTCCTTCACGGCTCTCTTCTTTGGCGGTCATCCTTTATATTCCCCTCGTATACTCTATTGCCTTGTAATTGTCCTTTTGACAGAGTTTAAAAAATAATGAAGAGAAAAAAAGAAAAAGAAAGAAAAAGACAAAGTTGTAGAATGCAAAACACAAGCTAGCACAGGTGTCTTGATATTCACCCTTCGCGTCGCTTCTTAAAACAAATAGATAAATACGTAAATAATAATAATAATGATAAAATAGATACTAAAACAAAGAAATTCCATTTGTACCAAGCGAACAACCCAAACAGCAAGTAAATCTGAATACAAAAAGAGGATCTGCGCCTAACACTGGTCAACATTGCAAAAGCGAGTAGCGTATAGAAGGGTCTTGCACGGGACACTTCATACCCCTCCGTATCCCAACAAAGACCCGCTCATCGCTCAAGGAGGGAATCGACCATTGCACACCTATTGCCACCACGACTGCCACAGTAAGGTAAAGACAACGAGTATTAACCCTTCTGCATACACACATAGACAGTTAACCCTTCCCAAACCTATTTCTCAAAGTCCCCTCACTTTCCAATCTCATTTCCCAGTTGCTCTCGCCCTATCGCCTCTCCCCTCGCCATTACTCAGCTCCTCTCCCCTCTCTCGGGTCCCTCAGTCCCTCGCTGTCCATGTTTCCTCCGGGTCTGTTCCCC
>BOPN01004190.1:0-7500 GCA_017312705.2 Penaeus japonicus | reverse complement strand
CTACACATAATTAAATAAAAAATACATTTAACAGACAAAAAAATGAACACAGCTAAATAACTATCTCAGCAGGAGAGACCGCGCCACGCCTTCAACAGTCGCACGGGGAAATCAGGCCTCGAGGCGGGATGGACAGAGGCGGCAGTCTTTCCCCTCGGCGCGCCTGCCAGAAACTAATCAGACACCCCGAACTCGCAGGGATCAAATTAGCGATCGATCACTAGTGCAAGGAGGGATGTGACGTTCAAAAATGAAGGGGAAGAACAACAAGAAGAACAAGAAATATGAGGAGGAGGAGGAGGGGGGTGGGAGAAGACGAAGAAGCAGAAGAACTGCATGTATTTTTTCCTGTCGTAAACAATGTCATCTTATGCCCCTCAATCTTCCTCGTTGATCTTCCCAATCCCACCCAGTACATCCCTCCCAACCCTCCTATCCCAGTCACATCCCCCTCCCCCCCCCTCACGCCCACGCCCTCGGCCTTGCAAAAAAGGATAGTTAGCACTGGCGTCTGTCATCAGCCCAAGGTCGAGTGTCAGATGTGACAAGTTCTGAAACTGACTGCAACAATATCTATTAAATGCGAGAATCATGCAATGTTGGTTTCTGTGTTGGTATCTCTACTGGCTTGAGATTAAGTCACAGGAAATTCGTTCCTCTACTTAAAGGATTGCTACCTCCGCCCCCCCCCCCATCCCAACACAAACATACGGGGAGGCCGAGGCAAGGCAAGGCAAGGCCCTCGCATACACATGTAAACGCCCCGTCCCGCCTCCAGCGTTAATATCCTGAAACCCGATCCCTCCGGCTCGCTCGATGGATCACGTAACGCTCCGCACTTGTCACTCTCGGCTTAATGAAGGCTCCGATTGAAGGCGCCTTCGAGACATCCGGCGAAAGCGAGCGTACAAGAGGCCTCGGCAGGTGAGTCAACTCGCCCGGTAAGAGCCGTCTCTGAATGCCGTTCTTCAGCAGCCAGGCACTTCAGACTCGCCGGGCTCCATCCTCGGTCCGTCTCCTCGAGCACCGTCGCTCAGCTCCTGCCCTTAAATCCCCGCCGCGGGTAGCCTTGGGTACTGACAATGACCCTCCTCATGCCCAGACCGCCCTGACTCACCCTCGGCATCCTCCAACCCTTCCCCTTCCTTCCCTTCCCGTCTCTCCCCCTCTTCCCTTTCTCCCCTCTCCCGTGCACAGAGCGACGACTAACGAGTTATCACAGAGCCAACATAAGCCCGTACTCGACTTCTTCCTCCTCCTCCTCTTCTTTTTTTCTTCTTCTTCTTCTTCTTCTTCTTCTTCTTCTTCTTCTTCTTCTTCTTCTTCTTCTTCTTCTTCTTCTTCTTCTTCTTCTTATCCTCCTCCTCCTCCTCCTCCTCCTCCTCATTCTTCTTCTTCTTCTTCTTCTTCTTCTTCTTCTTCTTCTTCTTCTTCTTCTTCTTCTTCTTCTTCTTCTTCTTCTTCTTCTTCTTCTTCTTCTTCTCCTTCTCCTTCTCCTTCTCCTTCTCCTTCTCCTTCTCCTTCTCCTTCTCCTTCTCCTTCTCCTTCTCCTTCTCCTTCTCCTTCTTCTCCTTCTTCTCCTTCTTCTCCTTCTCCTTCTTCTCCTTCTCCTTCTTCTCCTTCTTCTCCTTCTCCTTCTTCTCCTTCTCCTTCTTCTCCTTCTTCTCCTTCTCCTTCTTCTTCTTCCTCCTCCTCCTCTGGGATTCATCTCCTCGGAAGACCCGCGCCTCAGAAGGAGCACATTCACAGAAACCTTCGAGGGATACAATGACCCAAACACACGCTCGAGCGACAGAGAACAGGCTTCGGGGGCGACCTCCGCGTCAGGAAGGAGAAGGACGCTTATTGACGCCGAGTCTTCAGGTCTTCATCCGGCAGGCACCCTCCCCCCTCCCAGCCTTCCCTTTCATCTCACCCTCCCCTCCCTCCTATCTTCCCTTTTCCTCTTCTATCTTTCCTTCCATCTCCCCCTTCCTCTACCTTCCCTTCCATCTCACCCTCCCCTTCCCTCCCCACCCACCCATCTTCCCTTTCCTTCTTTCTCTATCTTTCCTTCCCTCTCCCTCCTTCCCTCTCCCCCCTTCCCCCTTCCCCCTTCCCCCTTCCCTACCATCCCTCCCATTCCCTCCTTTCCTCGTGTAAGGCACGAGATTAGACGCCAAGTGGACGCCGTGCCAAAAGTAATAATAAAAAGTACATAAATAACAGTAAAAATGAAAATGATAAAAATAGCTTCGAAAAAAACCTTCTACGTCAACGTCCCCCATCGCATTTCCTCTTTTCCTGTTTCTCCAACACTTGAACATCACATTTCCAATTTTTTCTCCAACACTTAGGTAATACAAACCCACTCCTTTCCCCAACACTTAATGCAAGCCCGTTTTTTTCTCCAACACTTAGACAATAAAACCCATTCTTCAGCTATAGGCGAAGCACGCACACGGGCACACAGGCACACGCGCACACACACACAAACATACAAACAAAAAACACAAACACACACACACACACACACACACACACACACACACACACACACACACACACACACACACACACACACACACTAGAAAAGAACAGCAACAAAACGCACTCCACGCACTTCAACAAATAAACTCAAAAAGAGACGATGAGGTTTGTTTACAAATAATAGTTGCAAATAGCCCCTCCCCCTGTATGTTGCACCGCCCTGACCGTGTGTATATTTAGGGTGACCGTGGATGCAACCCTGGGAAGGTATTAGGGCGATCCTAGGTAAGTACTTTCACTGACACAACTCCGGTAAGTTAAGTCGGTAGGTATGTAAATAAAAAGGTGGGTATATATTTAGGCTGGTAGGTAGGTAGGTAGGTAGGTAGGTAGGTAGGTAGGTAGGTAGAAATATAAATAAGTAAATAGATTGATAGATAGATTGATAGATAGATAGATGATAGATAAATTGATAGATAGATAGACAGATGATAGATAAATTGATAGATTGATAGATAGATAGATAGATAAATTGGTAGATTGATAGATAGATAGATAGGTAGGTAGGTAGATAAGTAGGGAGGTGTGTTAGCGCGTGAGTAAATGTGTGAATGAGTGAGCGAGTGCGTGCGTGAGTAACAGTGTGTGAGTGTATGTGTGTGAGTATTAGCCTGCATGCATGCCTGCCTGTCTGCCTGACTTTGTCTTTGAATGGATGTATTGATTACATGTTCCGTGTGCATGTGTTTTTTTCTCGGTGTTGTTGCACGGGATCAGGCAGTGTCATGCGCTGCCATATTGGATTCGTCATGTGCATTGATCTTATAGCTCGCCACTGCTCTGACCTTCATCTTCGTCTCAAAGTATGAAAACGCGTCGCCATAGTTTGTGAGTGTGAGTGAGAGGGAGAAAGAGAAAGAGAAAGAGAAAGAGAAAGAGAAAGAGAAAGAGAAAGAGAGAGAGAGAGAGAGAGAGAGAGAGAGAGAGAGAGAGAGAGAGAGAGAGAGAGAGAGAGCGGGGGGGGGGGGGAAGAAAGAAAAAAAGGAAAGCAGAAAGAAAAAGAAAGAAAAAAAAGAAGTGAGAATCACCCAGATTTCACAGTGTTTAAAGAAGAGCGCGTGTCTCCACTCACAAAAAAGGAAAACTATTGACACGTCAACCTATTTTCCAAAGACGAAATAAAAATAAACGTTGGTGTGCATGCCAAGACGACAGCCATTACTCCAGCTGACTAGGCCTACGTCTTCACATCGGAGGACCTGCTTGGCGAACCCGATGACCCCTTCCTAAATCACTTGCTGACATTCACAAAAACCGTCAATGAAGAACAAAACAACAACAACAAAAAACAGATAAAACAAATAAACATCTCAATAACAGCCATAAAAAAACAAATGGAACAAAAAAACTGACTCAAAGCGTCTGGATATAATGTCACGCTGTTTTAACCGCGTCCGTGTTTTCTTTCGATCACGTCCAACTTCCAAAACATTACCTCCCTGAGCGCACAATTTGATCCTCCGTTCAAACTTAGTTCGAAACTTCACCCTCTATCCTATTAGTGAATTAATGGTAGTCAACTTATAAACATGTGTAGTAATATATTTTTGCTTTCGGACTTGCAGAGAAAAGGAGTTCGTTGATTACATCCTTTGGGGATAAAGGCAGCAACGTTGATAAATATCTACTCAACGTTTTAGTCTTGAGTATTTTATTCTGACAGCGATTATTTTAATTTGAGCTTGATCATTTTACTCGAACCAGATCGAACAATGCTCGAGCACTGAGAGCCAGACCCGTATGCTTAGCATTGGAGTCATAGCTAATCCTCTTGGCCATATCATTACCCTACGTTAATAACTTTACCAGTAGCCCTTCCCAGGGGCATTACCTTGCGACAGCCTGCATACCCTCCCCCCTCCCCCTCCCCAAGCCCCCTTCCCGCTGAAACAACAACAAAAGCGTTCCCTCGATCAAGTGGACCGTGAAGGCCACCTTAATGCAGCCGTATGTCCCGTACCGTCTATTTCTGCCGATGTCCACGCGCGGCACGACAAACACCGCCATCAGCGCCCGTGTTCTCCGCTCGTGCCGCGGCGATGACGTCACCCCGCATAGCGCGCCCTATCAGATGCACTGCGGGATGCCCTCATAATCAAGATACAACTGCACAATGCAACATTCAACCCTGCGAATGGCATTGTGCTTTATGCAAATCTGTGCGATGACAATTATTTACCTTTAATACAAACTACCGAGTAAATAATTGAACAAATCCCTAGTCTTGGGTACGAATCAAGCGATGAATAACACACGCCCTCTCTTCTCACCTGGCATTAACATAAAAACGACCAAGGGGGGAGAACGAAAATCAATAATCAGTAAAAGAGAGGGGGGGGGTACTAAAACGCTCGATAGGTAGGGAGACGCATGCTTCCTTCTTGATAGATAGCTAAAGAAAGAAAGAAAGAAAACGTTGGAAGGGATCTTGCGATACGGCAATGAAATTCGCGCCGAGAGCACGACCACCCCCGGGCCGAGACCGCTGGCCGTGACACACAGAGTCCGGCCGCGTGCAATGCGTGCAAGGCCAGATGTCCACCGAGTTCCGCTCGTTAGTCAGCATTACGAGAGCCTGCGCTCCCGCCATCCTCTCTGTGTTCCATTAACCCCTCGTTAGGTGCGCATTAATGGCGCATTTCTGATAATTGTGCTGATAAGCGCGAGAGGGGCGAGGGGGTGTAACAGCAAGGAAGCACAATGCCCATCTTTCAATCTAATGCGACGCCGCAAGGTAAGACGAACGAACTCGCGGAAGGCGAACAGTCGCCGCCCAGAGGCCTCGCCATTGCACTCACTCACAATGCACTCTCTCTCTCTTTCTGTCTCGCAAGTGGCGGCGAGTAAGGATAAGTAGGAGGGAGATGATTTAGGAGAGGGACAAAGAGAGAGAGAGAGAGAGAGCGAGGGTGGGGGTGAGGCGAGAGGTGGACGCCAAGGAACAGAGCTCTCTTAAGGAGACAGACACCCTCCCAGACGGCGGCGACGGCAGGGGAGGGAACCAGCATCACCCTATCATAAGTACCTCTCTCCTGCCTGTCTTCAGTGGCGCTTGCTTCCTTCTCCAAGAGGTTTTGTCCTGCCCGCGCAAGGAACGCTGCCCCCCCCTCCCTAGGACACGCCCTCTGCCTCTCCCAAGGCCACCTGCAGCGCATCAGTATCCCAGGCACCGCATGCATGCACAGACGTCATCCGAGACATCCGGCCTCGGTCCCGGGCGGCGGAGCGCAGCCTGGAGGACAGGGCCACCTTCCGGAACCCCTCGCCCGTATACGCCGCGGCAGGAGAAGCATAAGGGGAAAAACGGCCCCACAACACGGAAATAGCAAGTGTCCCCCCCCACCCCCTCCGCGCCCCCTCACGCAGGCCGCCGTGTTCTGGGGAGAGCGACGGCCGGGCTCTTGGCACGCGGCGGCACCAGCGTCAGGGAGGTGGAAGGTGGAGGGGCTGGTTGAGGGTGGAAGTGGAGGAAAGTGGAGAGGCCGCGCCTGTCATGTGGCCGCGTGTCACGTGCTTGGGACGAGAGAAAACAAACGATACTGGACGCATCCCCCGCAGGAAGGTCACGCGCTCTTGTTCTAGTTTGCTTTAATGGATCGTCACATAAAAAGGTTTAACGTCTCGTGACAGAAGTTCTATTCTGACAAGATTTAAAAGAAAAAGAAAAGATAGTAGACTTCTATTTCTCGGATACGCACGTAAGGCAAACACGATTGGAGTAAAATCAGTACAACTAAGGTCGAAAATAAACCTTCAACCATTGCCTAACGCCCACCAAATACAACCATTCACTAAGTACATAGACCCGAGCCGCCCTTGCTCCCGGCATATTCAAACGCGTTGTGCGGCAGCCTGAGCCCCCCCCCCCCAACTACCCCCACCCCAGCCCTACCTCCCCGCGCGGCGTCCCACCCCCTGCGACGGCGGAATGAATGAGCGCCAAAGCAAGAGCCTCAAATGCGGACAAATGGTTAGGTAATGTGGAAGGCGCAGGCACGCGTTGCGGCGTTGCGGCCGCGCTCGCTCGGTGTTGTGTTACCGGCGAAGGTGTGGCTGTGACCAGTGCGTTGCCTGTGCCAACACGACCCTCCCTCCTGCCTCCTCCGGGCCTCACGACCTTCCGCACGACCTGCTCTCCTCCCCCCTGCTCGCTCTCTCGCTCTCTCTCTCTCTATCTCTCTATCTCTCTATCTCTCTATCTCTCTCTACTTCTCTCCCTCTCTCCCTCTCTCCCTCTCTCCCTCTCTCCCTCTCTCCCTCCCTCCCTCCCTCCCTCCCTCCTTCCTTCCTTCCTTCCTTCCTTCCTTCCTTCCTTCCTTCCTTCCTTCCTTCCTTCCTTCCTTCCTTCCTTCCTTCCTTCCCTCCCTCCCTCTCATTCTCTTTCTCTCTCTCTCTTTCTGTGTGATAGAACGTTCAGCAGGCTTCGACAGCAACGCCTCCCTCAGGTGCCACCTGGGCCGCCCCTTGCAGCGGCCCCAGGCAGCTGGCCACTGCTCGCTGCCTAACCACCTGGCACTGATGACTTCGGCCCCTGCTCAGGGCACTGCCACCCTGCCCAGCTCGCCCGATTTTGAGCTGCATCTCGTGCCATGAAATAGATACTGCTCCCCAATGCTCGTCCCTCCACCACATGTGTGCACATCGCGACCTCCACCGCACCTACATAACGCACTCCTCCACAAATGAAGACGCCGTATCCTTCATATCAACACACTCACACTCACACACACACCAACACACACACTCACCTGTTTTGGCACATAGCACGCACCCAGCTCCTGAGGTACACTTCGCCCCCGTGTACTCGCGCGCCAGTCACGCTCCCGCAATCAGCAGAACCATTTTTCTCTCTTCAATACACGCTTTTCTCACTCTTACTCTCACTTTCACTCTTTCACTCACTCACTCACTCATCAATTTCTCTCTTTCTCTTTCTCTCTCTCTCTCTCTCTCTCTCTCTCTCTCTCTCTC
>BOPN01004189.1:110000-122500 GCA_017312705.2 Penaeus japonicus | reverse complement strand
ATGGAAGTCCTCAGGAATCTGGATTGCAGTGCTTGAAAATAGAAATAGAAATCCTAAGCTTTGAGGGCTGGGGAAGGGATATTAACTACAATAAAAGATATGAGTTTTAAAATAGGGAGATGTATGCAAGTTTCAACCTGAAGATGAGTTGAAAGGGAGTTTACGCAATTGCAAATATATGAATTAAGTCTCCTTTTTGCAGAATTGATCGTCATAACATCAACTGAAATTATTATTTTTTGCTTTTGCTATCTATAGGACAATACATATCCTTGAATCCTCTTCGGAGAAAACTGACCATTTTATGATAACTCAATAGGAGGAAGAGAATTTTTATAGTTTATAGAATACGCTAAGACATTGGTAAAATGAAATAATAGCCGATTGTCCCGCCATTTTTATCGTTTCTAAAAAAAATGATCCAAATCCTTTTCTTCGTTTGCTATCGAACAATGTTACGTAGATTCATAGGAATAAGTATACCATATAGAGCTAATATAAATAGTTATGAATTATTTCATTACATTATCAAACTACTCATGTCTTCAAAAGACTAGTCTAGAATATTGGAAAAAAAATGTTTCAAGCCTCCAAAGTTTTCCAACAAAAGGGGAACCGATGTCAAATTGCCCCGAGCGCTGCCTCCCACACCGCCCGAGCGAAGACAAATACCGCTACCGACTTCCGGGCCATATATGAAAATACCGACACATGCCTGTATCAGTTCGAAATCCGCGACCGATGGGTTTAGTAGCAAAGCAGACAATATTCTTGACCTAACCAGGCTGGTCATTCCGTCTCTGAAAAAGGATCACGTTGTGCTTACACACACACAGACACACACACACACACACACACACACACACACACACACACACACACACACACACACACACACACACACACACTCACACACATAAACACACACACACAAACATATATATATATATATATATATATATATATATATATATATATATATACATATATATATATATATATATACATACATGTATATATATATATATATATATATATATATATATATATATATATATATATATATATATATATATATATATACATATATGTATATATATATATATATATATATATATATATATATATATATATATACATATATGTATAAATATAAATATATATACATATATATATATATGTATATATATACATACATATGTGTGTGCGTGTGTGTGTGTACACACACACACGCACACACATATATATAAATAGAGAGAGAAAGAGAGAGAGAGAAAGAGAAACACAGACATTCACACGATATAATTCCTGCTCCTTTTTATCAACATTACCAGCATTGTCATTACCATTATCATTATAACTCCCATTAATCCTGCCAGAACAGGCAAGCTTTCAGTAACAAGATATTAATTGTCGAAAGAAGAAATTCACAAATCGAATTTCCATAAAACCTTCATTACAAGTTAATGGATTAATTAATATTGCTTAACAGCTTCCATGCAATATTGTGGCGGAGGCCTTATCATGCTAATTGCCTCTTCGGGAGCTTCGATAAGAACTGTTGAAGGAGAAGGAACTTCGGATGCTCTATATCTCTATGGCACCAGCTTCGATTTCTCTGACAGCTCTATCTCCGTAACCCATTTCCTATCAAAAAGGGAGATTTAGATCAAGGAATAAATGTGTGGAAGCGTCGAAACACAGAGTGACGTGAGGCAAGAGTGGAAATTCGGATACGGTTACGCGGGGGGGGGGGGGGGGAGTAAGAAGAAAAACGGTCAAAAAAAGAAAAATGGATGTTATTTCTGTGTTTATTCTTTTACTGTATCTGTGTTCTGTATATTCTGTATATGTGTGTGTGTATTTCTTGACCGAACTTTTCAGGCGTTTTGATCAACATATATCAGGAATTTCAAATTAATTGCTTTTCAACTATACTTACAGACAAATACATACGTGCATTTTCCAACATACACTATTTCAATAATTAATTTATTTCCTTTTCAGAATTAAACTAATCCAGTTTATCTTTAGAGAAACCTTAAACTCTCCAAATATGGAAAAATTTATAATTTACAATAAAAACAACAAACAGAGGAAAAAGGGAGATCCACAACAAAGAGAAATATAGGAAGGGGCTAACATATAATAAGGATCCCACTTACCATCATTCTTCATATGTTCTGATCCTTTTACGTGAATGCACATCCTAATAGTCACGATACACGATCTCCGAGATTACATAAGAAGAAGTAGCAAGAACAGACGCATAAAAAGACGAAGGAGAATAAGAAACAGAGTGTAATAAATGGGGAACTCTATAACACAAAAAAGCTCCCCAGTTCTTGGTCGTTCACGTGTCTCTTCTCGGCAAATAGATAGTTCTTTTCTCAGGTCAATAAGAACACCGTTAGTTTGATTAATAATCTAATACTCTGTTAATCATGCTGTTTGTTTCGATATTGCTTTTTACTTATATATTTTGTATTATGAATGACCGATCATCAGGATTGTTATTATTAATAACAGTTTCGATATGATGCTATAAATAAGTAAGAATATAATTGTTATTATCATCATAATCACCATTATTAGTAGTTGTAGCAGCAATAACTTCATTAGGATGATGACTATTGTTATCATTATTAGTATTACTGTTTCCCTGCTCATAATCAGTTAGAACTAGTGTTATTAACATTATTATCACGAAGGTATTCATTACTGTTATTAATAATATTACTACCATCACAATAATTGTCATTGTTAACAGCTGCAGTCGTTATATCAGTACTGTCTATAGTATTAGTAGTATAACTAGTAACATTAGTAGTAAAAGCAGTGGCAGTAGTAATTTGGGTAAAACAAATAATAGTAATGTTCATATTTTGTTATCACTAATACTAGCAACATTGATATTAATCGGACCAAAAGCAACATATTCTCTTTAAACATAGAGCCACACGTAACACTGAATCTGAAAACGCACGTATTTCTCAGTGACATTAATGCCAGCACCTTATTCACACGGAAACGTATAACGGGTAAACAACAGCCTAGCAAATATATGTGCTTTTTAAATTTAATTACAAGTGTGGGGAATGCATTTCTGCAATTAAGCATAGGGCCTCTGAGATATACAAATAATAAGATACATTTATTTGATCGTTATACGAACTTACATGAGTCACACACACTATATATATTAATGTTCATATTAAACCCAAGTCATAAAGAGGGGAGTTCTTGCATAAACAGATGGAAAGTTATGGTTGTCCAAGAGATGATGGAACACCAGTCGCAGAATCATTAAATGAAGCTAGAAAAAAACACGAGGAAGTTCAGTCCATAAGATAGCCGTTGAATTGAAGAAAGACTATAAAGTGGAGACACAACTCGACAATTATTGTGAGCTTGAACCATGAAAATACTGGAGAGAGAGAGAGAGAGAGAGAGAGAGAGAGAGAGAGAGAAAGAGAGAGAGAGAGAGAGAGAGAGAGAGAGAGAGAGAGAGAGAGAGAGAGAAAGAGAGAGAGAGAGAATGAGTGAGAGAGAATGAGAGAGGGAGAGAGAAAGAGAGAAAAAGAGAGAGAGAGAGAGAGAGAGGGAGAGAGAAGAGAGAAAAAGAGAGAGAGAGAAAGAATGAGTGAGAGAGAGAGAGAGAGAATGAAAGAGAGAGAGAGAGAATGAAAGAGAGAGAGAGAGAGAAAGAGAGAGAGAGAGAAAGAGAGAGAGAGAGAGAGAGAGAGAGAGAGAGAGAGAAAAGGTTAAGACATCTAACTTCGCGCCGAATATCAGGAGTTTCAACAGCATGAGTAAGTGCACGAGAATTGATTAGACGTACAGCCTTCTTTTGCACAGCTTTGCAGAGTGTAAAAGATAATTACTCCAAATGTGACAACTGCATTCGAGTCTGTGGCGAGTGAGACTTTTGTAAAGTTTGGAATACAGGCTCTGAATTCTATGAATTCTCTTCCACTTCTTTTACGTGTGCCTCCTCAAAAGAAAAACATAAATATATATATATATATATATATATATATATATATATATATATATATATATATATGAATATGTATATATATACATACATATATATATATATACATAAATATATATTTGTGTGTGTGTATACATATATGAATATGTATGTATACATGCATTAATGATTATATACATATATGCATAATGATGTTTATTTACGTCAGAAGTCTCTCTTTATACATCAAAAATTTAAATGAACGCACACACACACACATATATATATACATATATATATATATATATATATATATATATATATATATATATATATATACATATACTTACCTCAAAATACATAGTTTCCAAAAAGTATCTTCATGCATATGATATATAGTATATTCCCTCACATATTTCGGGTTTGAGATCAATATTTTGCTGTCATGCACAAGTGTGGGCCTTTAAATGATACATCTCAATGGTAGAGATGGAGAATGTCACACTAATAAGAATTTCGTTGCAACTCGAAAAGTACAAACCGATGACATAACCCTGAACCATGGAAACAAATCCCTTATGAATCAATGGAGAAACACTAGACGAGTCAGATGCTGCAATAGCTCAAAATGTTTCAGAAACTGTTCGAGCCGAAACCCAGAAACTAAAAACAAAAAAACAACATATAATATGTCGGTAATAAAGAAAATAAAGCATATGGAAACCACAAACAGATATGATAGTATGTGAAACAAATGGAAATACAAAATGTGCAGAAATTATCTGAAACGCAAAACTGCAAGATATTCCTTGGAACCATAAATAAACCACTTTGAAAACTTTAGAGAAAAATTTATTTTGGAAAAGTTCTGAAGATGCCATATTGCCCTTCAGTTTTGCAACCAATTAGTTATGAAATGCACTGCTATATCAGGAGTCTTGTGATGAGCTGTATTGCTTATCAACGAAGGAACTTATATGTAACAATCTCTTGGAAAAAAAGGAGAGACCTTGTTTCAAAGATGAAATTTCTAGACTCTGGTTGGACTGAAGGAAAAGAAATTCAGTTAGACGAGCTTAAGTGCGGCTTGGAAATGTCAGCGTCCAATAGAGCTTATCTGGAGTCGAAATGATTTTGTATTGAGCTTTTAGTTCAAAGGAAATATGCATTGCTGAATGCATAACGGCCGTATTTGCAAGGTGTATATGTGATGCAGCTACCAATCAATATTCACCATGGTGTTTTTTCTTTATTACTTTATTATTTTTTTTTTTTTTGTTTATCACACACACAGACAAATAGGCATGTAGCCAAAGAAAGAATTCATATAATAAAAAAGACAAAGAAGTTATTAAGACTCAGATCAAAACAAACGACCCACTTGGCAACGCAGTGCATTTAACCGAGGACTCCCCCATCCAACAGAACCAACACGAGGGACATTAGGGAGCACAAGATACCGGAATCAACAGAGATCCCTGGACCCAAACAAAGGCAAGTCAGGCGTTGGAAGGGACCAGGGAACGCTGGCGTGTGCTCTCGCTAGACTGTGTTCTGAAAACGACGACGTGACAAAATGAAAAGCGACGTTCTCTCTTCCTCCGTCTTGTCAAGAGCGAAAATAAAGTCCTCTCGTAAGGCCGGAGACGAGACAGGGATTCCAACCGGCCGGGAGATTGATGGGTCGGAGTCCTCAGTCGCTCGTCGCCAGAGGTAGTGTTGACGAGGCTTAGTCGTTCGTCCCCCGAGGTCTGCGGGGGAGGGTCGCTTTTGGGTTTGTATCGGGGGGGGGGGGGGGGTATGCTCATTGATTGTGCATGGATACGGAAGGATATCTTGTCATGTCGGTTACCGGAAATCTTTCAGGATTCTCTCTAAATGCATACAGACTTGAATGAACACACTCATAACTGACTCACACACACACAAACGCATGCACACACACACACACACACACACACACACACACACACACACACACACACACACACACACACACACACACACACACACACACACACACACGGAAACTAAATAAAGGTGACACGAAACGGAAATATATACAAACAGTAAGGTTTTGAAGACAAGTTAGGGGATGGATGGAGGTCGGAGGGGGGAGGGGAGAGGGGAGAGTGACAAGGGGTGGAGAAGATTACGGTGGGGAGACAGGAAAGGGAACATGAAAAGAGTGGTTTGGGAGGGGAGGGAAGGGGGTAGAGTGGACGGACGAAGGAGAGATGGGGAGGTTGGGTTACGTATGTGAAAATGACTTTTTTTATTTTTTTGCAGTATGAAAAAAAAATCAAATCATGCAGTAAAAGGGGGCGAGGGAGGAAGATTGTCCAAAGATCATTCTCAAAGGAATAATGAATAGAAGTCCAGGGAGAGGAGAGAGAAACAAAAGTGAGGGAAATAAAGAATTCTTTATAGTATTATTTTCTGTGTATAAAGGATGTAAATATAAAAGAAATAAACACCCCAGGAAATAAACGAATCATATTGAAAGTAATAGCATGGAAGTCCTCAGGAGTCTGGATTGCATTGCTTGAAAATAGAAATAGAAATCCTAAGCTTTGAGGGCTGGGGAAGGGATATTAACTACAATAAAAGATATGATTTTTAAAATAGGGAATACATATGCAAGTTTCACCCTGAAAATGAGTTGAAAGGGAGTTTACGCAATTACAGATATGTGAATTAATTCTCTTTTTTTTCAGAATTGATCGTCATGACATTAACCGATTTTTTTTTATTTTTTTTATTTTTGCTCTCTATAGGACAATACATATCCTTGAATCCTCTTCGGAGAAAACTGACCATTTTATGATAACTCAGTAGGAGAATGAGACTTTTTATATGCGTATTTGTAGTGGCAGGTGAATACATAGCCATTTTACAAAATATTACATAGTGCCATGAATGTATGATGCATTTTGAAGTGAGATTAACAACAAAAGAATCAAGGTTATCCCCTTTGTAATTCCATTTGTTCGAGCAAGAGTAAAAAAGGCAAGAAAATTCCAGGAAATCACACCAAAGAGCAAGGGAATAAATTGAATGGCGCTTCCTGACGCTGCAATTATTAATAAAACCCTTCGTAATTCAGACTGCAACAGCGTAAGAGAAACCGGAAGGCCACTTATTGCAATCAGGCAAGCGTGTCAACTTCAGTGAGATCAACTGCAATCGTAGCACAAGCATGAAGGTCATATCGTTGTTGCCAGAGCAGTAATGCTGGCGCCTCCATCCCGAACGAAAGGAGCTGATGAGAGCTGCGAGAATGGCCTCCAGCACGCGGGGAGATAAGTCTGTCATCCTTATGAAGCATTTGCATCGCTGATCGCCTGCAAGAGAGGGCGTCATGTGCGGCTTTGGCGATTTGAATGGCTTAAGAAACAAGAATATTGCAACCCTTCACACACAACACCCACACATGTCTGCAGTGAAAAGGCAGAACGCATTAACTCCAAAAATGCGATTTTTATGAATTTGGTATCTGTGGAATCGTCATTTAAAGACGAATTTTATACAACCATCATGGTGTCTGAATGCCATTAAAGGTATGGTCAGTTTTGTATATTAATAACAATGATAGGAGTAAATATACATGCAGCCAAATCTTTAACATCGATTTTCTCAAAACATGGATTTTGGAGTTAATGCGTTCTGCCTTTTTGCTGCAGATGTGTCTGCATGTCTCTCTCTTTATCTTCATCTTTCCCTTTATCTCTATCTGTTAAATTTCAGAAAGAAATGATGAACTCAATTCTAACATTCTATAATCTAAATTCTCTCTTAAAACTGTCTTACAGATCCTCGTGCAATCAGATGTGTTTCCTCGTCAACTATTACTTTGGAGTGTGTTGTGCTCCTTCGTCTTTCTGTAAAGTAAATTATTTAACCAATATTACAAGTATTGGGATATTAAAAATGTTTTTTTTTTTTTTTTAAGTAGAAGACAACAAATATCTTGAGTTACCGAAAGATTTGAAATATCTGTAAGCCTAGAATTAATAGTATGAAAAGAATCAGACAAATATTTTCCCTCACACTTTTTGGGATCGAGGTCCATGTTTGTGGTCATGCAAAAGTATGAGACTTGTGATTATACATTCAACTGGTGCAGATGGAAGTTGCCACGCTAACAAGAATTCCGTTGCAAGTTGAAAACTACAAACCGATGACATAACACTGAACCATGGAAAATAAATCAAACTCTGTAATAGCACAAAATATTTTTCATAAACTGATCGAGCTGAAAACCCAAGACTAAAAAAGACAAAACAAAAATAAATATAAATAGTTGATAGTATAGAAAAGGAAATATATTGAGATTTAGAATTAGAATTTTAAATGAGATTCGACTGCGCTCTGAGGATGAAAGTTTAGTCTTGGTTCGAGGACAAAAAATCGAAAAGAGACAGAGAGGTCTTTTTGGAATATGACATTGTTGAGAAAATAAAAGTTGTGCAGAAGTTTTTTTTATAAAACGGGAAACCGAGATATGTCTTGAAACAATAAATAACCCATTTGGAAAACTTTATCGAGAAATATCATGCACTGATAAAAGATAATTATTGAAAATGCCAAACTGTCTTTCAGTTTTGAAATCAATCAGTCAGGAAATGCATTGCTATGTCATGTGTCTTAAGATAAGAATTAATATGTAACAAAATCTAGGACAAAAGAAAAGACCTACTGGTTTCAATTATAAAATACCTTGAGACTCGGATTGGACTGAAGTGACAGTGATTCAAGTGGAGGAGTGGTTAGGCGCGCGGCTTCGAAGACCGAGACCCTCGTTCAAGACTTCCCCAAGGTAAGTGAGGAATATAACGCAGGCCTTTACTTTTAAACTCTTTTTTTAGATATAGTGTGATAGTGTCCCATGCGGGTATAGTGTCGTCTAGATCTATTCGAGGCGAGAGGTAGTCAAAAATACCGGTAAAATGTTGCTGTGATATCATTTTCGTCTTATAAAAGTGCCTGTAACATTAGACATTTATTTCTATTGTTTGCATGTCACTATGTACTTAATGATGTTAACATGAGTTATTATATTCCTTTAATGTAATGTGACATACCCTGTGTAGCACGAGAGTGTGATACTTTCTATACACGTAAGAATGTTGGGACCTTTTTTGTTGTTCTGCGAGACAATGGCGGGGATGAGACCCTCTCCTTATTTTGTGCTCCAGTTCGTTACTAAAGAACCTATTTTTTACTTAATGGTATGTTTACTTCAAGCTCTCGATTATTAATAACACTTTTATAGATTTATTTTTTTCTTTCTTTCTTTCTCTTATTTTCTTTGATGATATCATTTGTTTACCAAAGTTTGTATATATTTACGCGATGTAAAACTCACTCATATATTTCTTAATCGTCATTACATCAAAAGTTCAGACATTCATTCTTCAGTTCAGACAGCCTGCCGCGCTCTAAACGACTGTATTAATATTTCTTAGGCAGTGCAATCCCTCTCCATTGAGAAGGATAAACAGCATCCCCGCCAACATAAATATCTCGACCGCATGCAACCCGCTCACTCTTTGCACGATGCATCGGATCCGAGTGACAGTTACGACAGCGGCGGCCGAGCGCTGGAAGGGGAAATTACACGAGCTTGATTCATTCTGAGGCCAGTTGACCGAAGCAAATACAAGATGTGTTCTCTGTGAGTAGATTATATCGGTTATAGATATTTTGATTGCTTCCCCCCTCCCCTTCTTTAATTATCGTTATCTATCTATCTCGTCTTTCTTTCTTATTAATATTTTTCAAATACTTTTCGAAGTAATATTGGTGAAGATTATTCCTTTTTATGTTAAATTATCTTGTTTTTCCCTTCATTCTGCGTGTCTTCTGCTTCTATTGCTTATCATCATCCGTCTTTACATTACTGCTGGATTATTCCATCCACTTCCTTCTCAGTGTTCTTCCTTTTATAATTCTTTTATTCTTTGTCTTTTCATTTCTCCAACCTCTCCACTCTCCCCTTTCCTCTCCCTTTGCCCTTATCTTCCCCTCGTTCTTCTGTCTTCCTTTATCTCTTCTTATTTTCCTTCTCCTCCTCCTCCTCTTCCCCTTCTTCCTCCTGCTCCTCCTTCACCTCAGCTTTTCCCTCGACCTATTTTTCCTCTTCTTTCTCCTCTCCGTTCTACCTTTATTCTCCTCTCCGTGATAATGAATGAAAACACTAAAAAAGATCCCGAAGTAAGAATATGGGGAGAAGGGGGGAAGGGGGGAGGGGAGAGGGGTAGCGTTAACTTATTCTTTGTCTCGAAAGAAAAGGAATTTTAGCGCTCAGGTTCATCAAGAAAGGGGAAGGGGTATGTCCATGAAGGCGCATATAAAACACGCTTGTTTCTTATGATGCTCGCTTCATTTTTAAGGAAAATAATCAAGGCGCGGAAATAAGCACACGATAAGTCTTATCTTCACATCAACTTGAAGAAAGTTAAGGAAGTTGGCTTTCACGCTGCAACAAACTCAGATGGCAACTGCAAGGATGTTCACGTATTCAAGTACATACAAAGAGAAACACACATGAATATATGTTTATTCATTCCTATGTGGCTGTGTGTAAAAATAAAACTTTAAGAGCGGGAAAAGGGATTACTGATCATTCCTACTTTTTGTACCATTGTCGAACAGATCAACACAAACTCGCCACCTTCGCATTAAGACGGAATAGGCAGGAAAGAGAGTGAGAGAGATAGATGGGATAAAAAGATGGGAAGGGACGGGTCTCTTCTATTGTACTCTCTCAATCTAAATTCCCTAAAACGAGCACAAAATATATAATCATAACCTTTGTTTATAATCTATAACAGTGTTCATAAACGTAATTATTGCATTATATATACCATCTTGCATAAGATATTTACGCAGGAAATAGTTCTAGAATACTTTTCCATTAGTCAGTTTGAACAAACAGCTTCTTGGACGTAGCCAAGTCACTACAAGCAGGAGGACGCTGGGCTGGAGATGAAGAGAGAGTGCGTGAAGTAAGGAAAAGAGAACATAATGATAATCAAGTGAGAAATATAGAGAGAGAAAGGAGAAAAAAAGAGAGGGAGAATAAAGAAATAAAAAAGAGCTGGATAAGAAAACACCAGAGAGAAGTATTCAACAATTTCTTAAGAAGTTTCCCCTGAATGTACAGTCGACAAGACTAGGTATGTTCACAATAACTGTTATTGTTTTTTATTCAAACCTCGCAAGGTGAAAGTGGAGAGGAAAAGGCGAGAAAAAACACCTTGTGCCCTAGACAAGCAAGTTTCCAAAAGATATATATATAATATAAATATATAATATATATATATATATATATATATATATATATATATATATATATGTATATATATATATATATATATATATATATATATATATATATATATATATATATATATATATATATATATATATATATATATATGTATATATATATATATATATGTATATATATATATATATATATATATATATATATATATATATATATATATATATATATGAATATACACACATACACACTTATGGATGTATGTTGGAGAGGGAGAGAGAGAGAGAGAGAGAGAGAGAGAGTGTGTGTGTGTGTATGTGTGTGTGTGTGGTCTCCCCCCCCCCCCCCCCCCCCCACACACACACACACCGCTCCTTTCTCTTTTCCTTCACTTCCTTTTCGTCATTCGTCTCCCCCCTTCTCTCTCTCCATCGCCTTTCTATTCTCCTGAGTCCTGCTTCCTTTTCTCCTCGTCCATATTTTCCTCTCCCTAAATCTTGCAGCTGCAACTCGTCACTGAAGTGACACAGCAAGATGTGATATTGACTTTTTTTTCTGCAACCTCCTTTCATGCAAAAGGTGAAAGTGAAAGCAAAAGTTGTAAGAAACATGAATGTATAAGCATTCAAACAACGAAATAAACAAGCACAGACACAAACACACATAAACAAACAAACAAGCAAAATCTCAAGAAGACACATACATAGAGGCGCAGGTGTTCATGATGAATGCCTCAAATTATTAGGTATGCAAATATCAGGCTCCGTTTGATGTGATGTGACCTTGGAGCTGACCTTTAGTGACCTTAATAAATTCAAAAGTTTTTCGGGATATTTTTCTTTCCGATTTGTTTGTGTGGTAAAGATATTTTGTTTTCCTTTTTTTCTCTTTTTCTTTTATAGTCTGAATTCAGAGACATGCATCTTCACAAATTATGGAAAAGGAAGCTGTTCCTGATGTATTTCTTTCCTTTTTTGGGACAGATGATTTGTTTATATATGTATTTTTTTATGATTAAGGTGCAGAAATGAACACCCGTGCGGGTTTTTTATTGGGCCCAGGTAAGTGTCCATCAATATTTTTACTCTTACATATGTCCTATTTTCACCAATTCTTTACATTCTAAAGCCCACTTCCCACACATTAAAAAATGATAATGAAGATAAACATGATGACAATGTTAATGGGGATAAATATAAAAAAATTGTTAACATGTTTATCACAATGAAAGCT
>BOPN01004189.1:102500-105000 GCA_017312705.2 Penaeus japonicus | reverse complement strand
TATATATATATATATATATATATAAATATGCATGTATATATATATATATATATATATATATATATATATATATATATATATATATATATATATATATATATATATATATATATATATATACATATATATATATATATATATACAGAGAGAGAGAGAGAGAGAGAGAGAGAGAGAGAAAAGGAGAGAGAGAGAGAGAGAGGAAGAGAAAGAAAGAGAGGAGAGAGAGAGAGACAGAGAAAGAGAGAGAAGGAGAGAGAAAGAGAGAAAGAGAGAGAGAGAGAAAGAGAAGGGGGGGGGGAGAGAGAGACAGAGAGAAAGAGAAGGGGGGGGGACAGAGACAGAGAGATAGAGAGAGAGCGAGAAAGAGACAGACAGGCAGAGAGCAAAAAGAGATATTAGGGGGGGGGGGGGGTAATACGAAGGAATAAGGTAAAAACAGCTAAAAGAGGAAGTCAGGCAGGAAGGTGAGGAAAGAAATTTCATGCATGGATGGGTTTTCAATAGCGATTGGTGAATATTAGTAGGACATATGCCAAGTTGATTAACGAAATGGTAGTGACTGTAATGATGATTATAATAACAACTGTGTAAAAATAATAACACATATAAGGATTAAGTTCCGATCATTATGATGAGGAGGAGGAATGCAATAGTAACAACAACGATAATGATAGCGATAATGAGGACGATAATGATGATAACTGCATTGCAACAATAAAATCACAAAATTGATAATGAAAACATAATCATACGTAAGTTTAACTCAAAAGGAATCGCCAGACTTGCCAACCGTGCGGAAAAGGATTAGAAAGTGATTCTTGCTGTGCATATGTAAATCGCCGATGCACTGACTATTGCAACAACGCGTTGATTAGGTGGGATGACCCTGATGAGAGAACACACGCTTGAAACGTTTAATCGTGAACAATTTATCATAGGTATCTTTTCTTTTCGTATTCCATTAATATATTTTCTGATATTCCATTTTTCTTCCTCTTTCTCTTCCTTCTTCATCCACCGTCGTGCTTCTATTCTTTTCTCCTCCTCTTCATATCTCTTCTTCTACCTCCCCCCCCCCCTTCATCCGCAATACCTGCTCTTTAAGTCTTCCTCTTCGTCCCCTTTCGCTAAGTGCTCCTCATTCCCCATGCTGTGTAATCCGACTGTCGTCATTAAGGCCTCCTCTCTCTCTCTCTCCTCTTCCTCCCTTACCCCTTCTCCTATCCCTACCCCACCCCCCCATCTCCTCTACTATGCCTCCTCTATGCCACCAGCAGCGTATGCACCGACGTCGAACGTAAATAGAACCACCACACAGGCACTCCGCTCTGGGATGTAATCCACTGAACCGTGGCACTCGGCCTCACCTCCCCGTGGCACTTCCTGCATTTGTTTTGGGTTCGCTCTCTCTTTCTCTTTTTTTCCGTGAGGTTAAATAAGGAAAAGGGGATAAATTAATATGGAATTAATAATTCTATAAGAAAGGTCTAGTCACGTGAAGGCCTCGAGGGAAGAAGGCAGCGAGACAGAGAGCGGAGCCTACTTCGGGGAACCGGAAGCCCGCCTCTGCCACCGAGGGGGGGGGGGGGATGACGTGTGCGTAAGATAATTCGGGGGAATTCCCGCCCCCGCCTCGGCCGTGGTCGTCGCCGGGGGCGTCGACCGGCGTCTTCATCCGTTTAATCGAGGCCTCATGAATATGCATCCGCGAAAGGCCAATTGGCTACCAAGTCGAAATTTCAAACCTAATCACGACTGCTGTTGCATCCTGGAGGCTAGCAATGTTGCGAGTGTTGTTGGGATGGTGACGGTGATAGTGGAAGCGGTGATGACTGTCTGGCGTGGTGGTAGAGGGATGGTGTGATGGATGATGGAGATGATGATGATGATGATGAAGATGAAGATGATGAAGATGATGATAATGGTGAAGATGAAGATGAAAATAAAGATAAAGATAAAAAATAAATAAGATGAAGATGATGATAATGATGAAGAAGAACGACGACGACGATCTCTCTCTCACTTACTCATCCCTTCTTATTCTCCCTTTTTCTCTCTCCCTGCCCTTCCATGCCATCTTTCCTTCCCTCTCCCTGATTGCGGTGTCAGTGCCTTAGGAATATCTGAGTGCATTTTCTCGTTTCTCTCCCCCCCCCCATGGACCTGGGAGCGGAGTGTCCTTTCTGTGAATTTATTTTTGTTTTATGTCTTGTTTTAGGTCCATGGAAAGTGCTTATGGTAAATTGTGTAAAAAGTATCTAGTTTAATGTTAAATACGGAGAAAGCAAAGTGACGGAAGACGAAACTGCATCAATAAGGTATGTAATTATGAATCTGTTTCATGAGGATTTTAAACAGAAAAATAAATAGATAAAAGAATAATGATCTATAATAATATTATAGCATCATCCTACATCCAAGTGGATATGCCAAGTGGCTGTTTCTAGAATGGTTGTATTCCGTTTTTTTTTTTTTTTTNTGTCTCTAGATATATATATAT
>BOPN01004189.1:95000-97500 GCA_017312705.2 Penaeus japonicus | reverse complement strand
TTGGTGTCAAGAACGTGGCAACGTCAGGGCTAAATGAGGCGAAAATATTGGAACGATCTGCCTTGCCTTGATAACATTTTTCTTTTTCTTTTTTCACATTTATACTCTGATTTTTATTACCAATTTTTACATGATCATGTAAGATTTGAGAATAAATATATTTATGCATTAATTATATGAATTACTCCTAGATACCAACTAAAACGAATATTTTGAAGAACGTAGGATTCTCCACGTGATTTGAGTTTGTTTACAACTCGGCGGAGATTTCAACGGAGGAAGATTCGCTGCTAAAAACATGTTCTTAAAACAAAGTGTGTATCTAATTACAAGTAAAATTAAGGAAATTGTATCAATAAAAAGCATCGTAAATTTATGAAGAAATGTGTGTCATCATCGAGCTATCAGTCACGTGGAAGAGAGGGAGAGAGGAAGAGTGGAGAGCCGGGAGATCGGGGGAAAGGAGAGAGAGAAAGAGAGAAGAGAGAGGTGGTTGACGGGATCATGTAAAGTAAATGGTAGGAGTAAAATCACCTAGGCCGTACTATTGGCGTACTGTTAGGTTGCATTTTTTATTAGCATACTGGTCTTTCGTTGGGTGAAAGATCTACAAGAGTTGCTGTATAAACGTAAAATCTAACGTAAAATGTTTTTGCATTTCCTCGTGCTTCTTGTAATGATATTGTCCCATTAAAAAGTTGATGAGGTAGAGAAATGGGTATATTACTGTGCTGAGGAAAATCTGATCAGTTAATATGATATAAAACTGTTAACAATGTAGATGCTTTGATAGAAAAAAATAGTTTGCAGAATGGATGACTGGCAAATCTTCATACCATCCCTAGGAACGTCATCACAAACAGAAGTGACTCTAGTGAAGATCTAACCATTCGAGAAAGTCGTTTTTTTTCAGTTAAATTTATAGACATTGTTGTCTACGACGCCAGGATATTTAATGGATTGCCATTCTTGAGGGCTCTTATTGAGAGAAACTGAATATCCTTGTAGGTCATATCTGCTGACACTCTTTCTGTCTCCTCGTTCCGATAAGGAGAATTATAATTTCTCTTATATCATAAAAGGAACATAATCGAAAGGGCTTTTGGTATACTTAAAAGGAGATTTGCTACTCTCTCATTACTAATGAGGATTGCCTTTGAAATTGGCAAGGTCTCTGTAATACTACACAACATTGCATTGCAATATAGACTGGCATTTGACGACTTTGTTGCATTGATCCCAGAAAATGTGAGCAAATTGTGCATATTTTTTGTATAAGCATGAAAACATATTGATATTTCATTATTATGAATTAGTTATACGAATAAGCTTTTTTATGATGTTCCTTATCATTTTATTTGTAAATAACTTAATTCATTTTTTACACATATGAATATTAATAAATGTTCACATTAGCATTGTAAATTTGTATTTACGAGGTAGGCAATGATGACAATTATTGAGAATTTCCTTCATAACGTACTCTATATATGTACACTTTTATACGGCAGTGGATCTTAAATTTCATACAATCAATAAAATTCCTGCACCAAAGCAAAGACAGTTTGATCACAAGTGCATCTCTCTCCTCTTGTTTTACAGAATCAAAATGAGTCCGATCCAGAGGCCCTATCCAAGCAGAAAGTGAGGAGGACGCTGACGAAGAAAAATTATCACCAGAGGCCGCTGTCCCTTCCGGCAGAGGTTGGAAGGGAGATGGAAGAGTGGCTGCAGGAAAACACTTTCTCGTATGGCCGGGGGCTGGCAGACAAGTTTTAAAGGTAAAGGCCTCCTCCCTCACCTGCAGATCTCCGAAGATGGATCAAGAGCATGAGGACGCCTAACCAAGGAGAAAAGTGGGTCACATGCTCCCAAGAAACCATTGGAGAGGGACTAGCGGAGTTGACAGCTGTTTGGGTTTCTTGACAAGCACATAGTCAGGCAGAAGGCTACCACGACTCTTGGAACCAAACTGGTATGTGCAACATTTATAACAGGTAAAAAATGATTACAATTTAAATTCAATTTAACCCCTATTATCACTATCCTTATAAATATATAATGATAATAAACTTTATCGAAAATAGACCATATGTTAGTGATGGGTCTGTTAAACCTTTCTAGACTATGAATTATATAATTAAGTAATATTATTGTCTTGGTGAATTTGCAATGTATATGTGTCGCAGTTGATTATAGTGGGGTGGATCATATCAAATGCTACGCCATAATTATCGAAATTATTTCTCCAAGCAGAATGCTGGTCTGGCTGCCCTTCTTCCACCGATGTTGAGACGGTAGGTACTGTCTCCAGCCTACAGAAGGCCCAGTTCCGGGGAGAAGTTCAAATTACGGAGATCCTTATTTCAGTCATTTCTATTCCCATTAATTAACACATTCATCAGCATACATAATTTTATTTTAATTCCCTATCCCTTGGGAGCTGAACATGTACAATCATTACGTTATTGTAGAAATACACAAGGAAAAAATGTTATGC
>BOPN01004189.1:72500-87500 GCA_017312705.2 Penaeus japonicus | reverse complement strand
TTGACCTCGAGTGGGGGACGTTATCTCCGAAAGGAACGCTCGTGAACCGCCAGCGAGCGATGCCAGGACACCTGTTAACTTTCGGGAAAGATTTTTCTGGTCTCGAACCCGGGAACATCCGACGCTGGAACAAACCTGAAATAGAAGTTAGACGCTTTGTCGACTGTACCACCGAGATCTAGGGAAAGAAGGCGAAACTCGGGCCTTATATATCTCAGACTCTTTTATTATAGACTTTTTTCACTTTTAATTATTAGTTATTATGGTTATCCAAGCATTGGAAAATAACATCATTGTCTGCAATTCCCTTTTACGAATAACCTCCCTCGGCAGCAGATCAGCAGTAAAATTTCTATAAGATAAAATTAGGTTAATGTGTCTAGAGTAAAGGTAAATATTTTTTACATAATTCTATAATTTATCTAATAATAAAGTATATATAAGAATATGTAATTCCACTGGAGAGAATTTAGATAAATTATTAATCACTCAAATTAATCATCCATTTTATTTATAATGTGATTGTGTTAAAGAGAATTTTTTTTTTTTTTTTTTTTCGTTAGTAGATTAATTACAATTACACCAAAGGACATATTGGAGAAAACTGTAAAAACAAAGTCAGAGAGAACACGGAATAAGAAAAATAAATGCTGTAAAATACTATTTTTTTATTGTTATCAGCAACAATATCTATGCCAGTTTTCTCTCTTCGTTCTTTTCTGTGTCTACGCAAGATTTTTTTTTTTTTTCTCATCTGACTGTTTTACCCCCCACCCCCTCTCCCTCTATCATTATCTTTCTCTTTCATTCTCTCTTTCTCTCTTCCGGTTAGTCTGGGGAGGAGAGGTGAAATCAGAGAAGATTCTCTCTTTCTCTATACTCTCTTTATCTATTTATCTTTCTCTCAGTCTCTCTCTCTCTCTCATTCTCTTTCATTTTATCTCTTTCTATATTTCATTCTCTCTCTTTTATTCCCTTTCTCTTTCTTTCTTTCATCCTCTCTCTCTCACTTCTTTTCTCTCATTCTCTCTATTTCATTATCTCTCTCTCTCTCTCTCTCTTCTCCTTTTCTCTCATTCTCTCTATTTCATTCTCTCTCTCTCTCTCTCTCTCTCTCTCTCTCTTCTCCTTTTCTCTCATTCTCTCTATTTCATTATCTCTCTCTCTCTCTCTTGACAGATCGCTATCCGTAAATATATCATGATGATAAACCACAGGGGTTCCAAAGAGCCAGTGCTATTCCTTTTATATTTGAAGGATTTGTGTTTAATTAACAAGTTATATTTTAGAATACATGGTGTCTGCAGATGCCACAGCACTCTTGCACAGTGTTTGTCTAACATAATGAATGTTGAACTACGAATGATAGAGAAACTGGCTAATTGATTAACTCTAAAGGTGAAATAAATTCACGTACACAATACTGCACTTATATAAAACAATACATATCTTTAGCCACAGATTAACTACAGCTTAATACCCAAAATAATTGTTATTCAATATTTATTCAAATGTCTCGTTAATATTGTTATTATTGCAAATCATTATCAATATATTATCATTAGTAGTATTATGATTTTCATATCCATTTTCTTTATCATTTATATTGTTGCTACTGTCATTGTTATCATTACTTTTCTAGTTCATCAAGTCTTAAGAGTAATTTGGATATATATATATATATATATATATATATATATATATATATATATATAGAGAGAGAGAGAGAGAGAGAGAGAGAGAAGAGAGAGAGAGAGAGAGAAGAAGAGAAAGAAAGAAAGAAAGTTACCATTGTTATTCTTACCTTTATCTTCATATTTTCCTCATCTGTGTGCTATCAAAATCTTTTAATTTAGTCAGTATAATGAGACGCAATATAATCATTACTATCGGTTCATTAATGATTAATAAGTATTGGATTATTATAATTCTAATATTGATATATCCCATCTTCATTTACAGTTCTTTTATACATGTATCCTTTCTTGACAAGCAGTCGGCAGTAATATTTATATATAAACCTAAACACATTGATAAGATATAAATTTAATATAATCTTTTTTTTATTATTATTATTGAATTATAACGGACATTGCATACATGTTCACCTGTTATGCTATTGCAGAGGTAGTGCCTTGACCTTGCATCCCCGTGGTCGGCAGATCAAGGTGTAACATCTGCTCCGAATATCTGGCTTATCCTTATCGTTATAATTGAAAGTCAAAATGCTGTTAAACTATATTTTAAATGTTAAATCAATAAGACATTTAGACATCCAGAGAGATATTTGTTAATCCTTTGTGAAGAAAAATAACAAGCATAAAAAAGTAAGAAGGAAATAACAATCAAAGAAAACAACAACTATAGATTAATTGATAGCACTTTCACTATTATTCAAAATAATAGCTATGTTCGTAATCATTTTTGAACATTAGATCAATAAACATGAAGTAGAAGGACTCGAAAAATACTTGAAGTGATCTGAAGTATTAAAAAGTTCTAGAAAACAACCACCGTATCGGAACGAACCAGAACCTCATACAGATTTGAACCAACTTATAATCCAGAGGCCTGTGCTGCCTTACTGCGTGACTGCCGACCGGAATGACCTTTGACCTCGAGTGGGGGACGTTATCTCCTTAGAGAACGCTCGTGAACCGCCAAACACGAGCAAGTGCCGAGGACACCTGTTAACTTTTCCCGAGGAAAGATTTTTCTGGTCTCGAACCCGGGAACCTCCGACGCTGGAACGAACCTGAAATAAGAGTTAGAAGCTTTGCCGTCTGTACCACCGAGATCTAAAGTATTACCTCGAAAATCGGGCCTTATATATCGCCAACTCTTCTATTATCATTCCTTTTGTCACTTTTACCTCGCTTTTCCTTTGATTTTCATTCCTAATTCTTTGATTTTTTATTCAATCATCTTAATGATTGTAAGTAGAACCATTCACGATATTTGCATTATCGTTAATAAGGATATTAAATGTAATTAATCCGTTTATGTTAAACCAGTATTAGTTATTAGGTTAATTATAATATTGAAGAATATCCCGTCTATGATCTGAAATTAATATATCAATATACAATTAATATCAATAAGTATTTAATAAATCAATCATTAGGTTATCACCGTTATCTAAACATAACTATTTTTGACTACTGTTGATAAACGGAGTTTTAAAAGATTTAGGTTAATTATCATAAGAAAGAGAAGGAGAGAGAAAAAAAGGATAAGATAAAAAGCCAAAGAAAACTAAACACATTGAAAAATACTATAGATTACTCACTGTCATTTTCGCTGATATTCTAATTAAGAGGAATATCTGTACATAATATCTAAACAATATCGTTTCTCTCTCTCTCTCTCTCTCTCTCTCTCTCTCTCTCTCTCTCTCTCTCTCTCTCTCTCTCTCTCTCTCTCTCTCTCTCTCTCTCTCTCTCTCTCTCTCTTTTCTCTCTCTCTGTCTTTTTATTTATATTTCTTTCCGTGTTCCTCTCTATCCTTTTTCTGACTCTTCCTTAATTTCAATCTTCTGTCTGACTGTTTCACCCCCTTTCCCCCTTCTCTCTCTAATTTTCTATCTGTTTCTCTTTCTTGTTTCTCTCTCTCTCTCTCTCTCCCCCCTTCCCTCCCTCTGTCTTCCTCCCTCTCTGTCTGTCTGTCTCTCTTCCTTCAATCAAGTTCGCAAGTATTGTCATCCATGTTATTTGCATTCTCGCTAATATGGATATCAGAAACATGATAATTTCCATATGTTGAACTAGTATTATCCTTGAGGTCAGCACTTCTATTCACTTATAAATTTGAGGATTTTTAAGTATGGAATTGTCGATAAACTGTGTCTAATAACTTACGCTAGACATTGATTAAAAATAACGATGACGAATTTTATAAGAATTGGATGAATTGTTTCAGGAGAGACCACACACACACACGCACTCACACGCACACACACACACATACGTACACGCACACACACACACACGCAAGTGAACACACAAACACACACACGCAAGTGAACACACAAACACACACACAAACACAACCACTACACACACACACACACACAAACACACACACGCAAGCGCACTCACACACACAAACACACACACAAGATCATATCCTTGTCCACAAAAAGTTATCTTCTTTTTATGTGTAAAAAAAAATGATTCCAAAACTGGTCTTCGCTCTTTAATTCTCTCTCCCTCTTCTCCATAAGTTAATCAAAGTTAACAATGAACAGAGACACAAGATGGCTGGAAATGGCCGGGAATATAATTATATGTTAACGGATATAAACAACTTTATAGATATCTACTCTCTTCCCTAGCTAAAATGATAAGATTTTTTATGTCGTCAGTAACGAAGCTTTAATATGGTCATTTATGTATTTTTTCTTTTTTCTTTTATATAACTTAAGTAAACACGAATCTTATATCATTCTATGTACAGTTTTCTTTAAATTCCTCTATTTTTTTTTCTCTTCCGTGTGTATAATATATATATATATATATATATATATATATATATATATATATATATATATATATATATATATATATATACATATATATACACATATGTATATATATATATATATATATATATATATATATATATGTATATATATATATATATATATATATATATATATATATATATATATATATATATTTTTGTATGTATATATATATATATATATATATATATATATATATATATATATATATATATATATATATATATATATATAAATATACATACATATACATACATATATATATATATATATATATATATATATATATATATATATATATATATATATATATATATATATATACATACATATGTATATATATATATATATATATATATATATATATATATATATATATATATATATATATATATGTATATACATATATATATATATATATATATATATATATTTATATATATATGTATGTATGTATATATATATATATATATATATATATATATATATATATATATATATATATATATATATATATATATATATATAGATATATAATATATATACATACACACACATAAATATATATATATATATACATACATATATATATACATATATATATATATATATATATATATATATATATATATATATATATATATATATATATATATATATATATGTATATATATATATATATATATATATATATATATATATATATATATATATATATATATATATATATATATATAATATATAATGTATATATCTGTTTATATATAATATACATATATATAATATAATATATATATATATATATATATATATATATATATATATATATATTTACATATATATCTATAATATACTTAATATACATATAATATATATATATATACATATACATATATTTATATATATATATATATATATATATATATATAATAATAATAATGATATAATTATATACATATGTATAATATGTATATAATATACATATATATAATGTACATATATATATATATATATATACATATATATACATATATATGTATATATACAGTATGGAGAATTTCAGGATGGATATGGTGGTCAGTAGCCGCATATAACTAGAATATGTCTTATCATGTACTTTCGTAACATAATGTAGCTCCCTTCATAATTTATACTGCAATTTCCCTAATCTCGTCCATGCCCTCCCCTGCTATTGGGGCCAAGTTGGGTATGGGTAATAAGAATTGAGAAGAGTTCATCGTTACCACTGTCTGGGTATTTAGTAACGCGGCACCATTCAGAAAATTTATCCATACAAATCTTACCGATTATTCACCGGTTTCCAGTCGCTTTTCAGCTGTATATGCGTTAGCGGCTTCTGATGAGTAAACATGAAATGAAATATGTACTAATTTAATTCCATACCTTTTTCTTTGATCCAAACTTCCGGTATTGTGGTTGCGGTCATGGATTAAGGTCTCCCTGGCTACCATAAGATCAGCCAAGGTCAATCTCTTCGTCGGAGAGAACGATGGGTCACTTGGCCTGCTGCCAACCCACGTTCAGTAAACAGTTGTTAGCATTGATATTGCCTAAAGTCATTTGTTTCATGTTTAGTTTATTATTTGTACAATAATTTTCACCAGAATTATCTTAATTTCAGAATGGTTGACAATCCTGGAGAAACCGCCTTCGTGACATGAATATGGCATACCATGTCAAGCGGAGAACGTCTTGAAATACGCCCGTTAGTCACAAAGGAAAGGTAAGAAAAGTCTGGTTTGATAATTGAATGTCAAAAGCACTTGCTAGGTGATTATTCTTTAATATTTATTTATGTTGTTTAATATTTATTGATCATCTTTTGAAAACTTATTTGTCCGACAATTATATTTACAAGAGTCAAGTTAAATGTCGCTTTTAATTATTGTCTCATATAACTGCTAATATGTGTAACTTGCATGTTATGCTCTTTACATGTTACAGGTTTCAGGCAAATCAAAATGTCGGATTTATGGCTTCAGTGATTTTTAGGAGAAACAAGATATTTGTGAGAGAGAGAGAATGCGTGTGTGTGTGTGTTTGTGTGTATGTGTGTGTGTGTGAGCGAGATGCAAGCATTCTCCTACCTTTCTAGGATATTTTAAAATTGCAATAGAATCGTAATAAATCAGTAATGGATTTGCACTTCTAGGTTCATCGGATAACGATAAGTCTGGATCGACAGTCGCCCATCAGAAGCACTAGCGATGTGACCAACAAGAGCCAGCCATGTTTCCCTATGCATACTTACCTATTTTCCAATATATATAAAAACCCATTTTTTGTCGCAATAACTGGATAAGAACCAATTATGTGCTCTTATTTTTTCACTGACATAATTTTACTTGCATGGATTCTTCATACAATAGTTTCGTCTTTCAGTTGCAATAAAATGTATCAGTAAAATCTTATTCCTTAATGTATATGGAAATGTAAACCATTATATATTGCTTGATGTTAATATTACATGATGTGTGACGTTATTTTATTTTTTGTTTCTTTATATCATTAACAAAAGATTAATCTAAACAGATGATTACAATACAGCCTAAATTAGACTCAACAAAATGAAGGTAGCTCCCAGGAATAGCTAGATATAACAGTCTGAAGTTATATAACCCCTCTCATGTTTTAATATGGTTGTGTCTATGTAATATATATATATATATATATATATATATATATATATATATATATATATATATATATATATATATTATCTCTATATATTTATTATCTATCTATCTATCTATAGATAGATAGATAGATAATATATATATATATATATATATATATATATATATATATATATATATATATATATATATATGTATATGTATATATATATACATATACATATATATACATATATATATATATATATATATATATATATATATATATATATATATATATATATATATATATATGTATATATATATGTATATATATATATATATATATATATATATATATATATATATATATATATATATATATATATATATATATATATATATATCATATGTATATATATACATATACACATACATACATATACATATGTATATATATATATATGTAATATATATGTATATATATATATATAATATAATATATATATGTATATATATATATATATATATATATATATATATATATATATATATATATATATATGTATATATATATATATATATATATATATATATATATATATATATATATATATATATATATATATATATATATATATCATATATACATATATATATATATATATCTATACATATATATATATATATATATATATATATATATATATATATATATATTTATATATATATATATATATAAATGATAAATACCTGTGTATCGTTACGTAAGTTATGAACATTATTATTGCAATATATTTGCTTCTTGTAAATCACCGACTTAAAGGTATAGCCCTCATATCCTTCTTTCGTGTTAGAATATTCCCCCTTCATTCGATTTGCACAAGATGCAAATCAAACGAAATTAAGAATCGAAAATTCAACAAAGAAAATTCCGAGGAAAATTTCTTTTTTCATTCAGAGTCAATGTTTGCTCTTCTCAATCACGTCTGGGAGAACAGAGTATGTTTGTGTAACTAATTTCACCCGTTTCATTTTATTGTTTTTGTTTTCCTCCGTGTTCTTTTTTCTGATAATTTCGAGTAGATTTAACGATAAGTTGTAAATTTCAATCGTTTCTCTTACTTTCATTTTAATTTATTCTATTTCCGTTGTTTTATGTCAAGTTAGTTATAAATTAAAGGATTTCAGTCGATATTATCTTTTCCTTTGTTTCCTTTGGTTGACCATGCAACCACGGAATGACGAATTCTTTGCTCCTTTGCAAACCGAAGCTTTCCCAGGTTATCCTAGGTTAGATAAATTCAAAAGAATTTTCCATCAACATGCGCTAAAATGTGAAGAAATACTCATCAAGATTGAAGGATATTCTTCATTCTTTTTCTTATGTTTATTTATTTCGCTGACTTCCATTTCCTCATTCAAGAGTGGAGTTTACTTCCTAAGAGTTTATCCACAGATGATACACCACCATCTCATCTCCAGTCTTACGGAAGTGCAATAATTTTGCTAATAGCAAGGACACGGCGCCGTTTTCAGGATACGCTCTAGTGAGTTCGACCGCCGGTGTTTCTGTGTTCCTGATGCCTCGTTACCTTGATGTGGACCCAGGGAACTTTATAGATAACGTTATCTTTCGCACCATAATGTCCTTTAGATAGGTTTTGTTAGACGAGATCTTTCTAGGTTAAATGAACTGTGTTGTGAAGGTTCAACCGGTCATTTAGTTTCAGATGGGGTTCTGTTTTTTTTTTCTTTTTTTCTTTTTTTTTGTGTAATGGAGTCTCTTCATGTGTGTGTGTGTGTGTGTGTGTGTGTGTGTGTGTGTGCAACTCAATGCGGTGGGCAGTGAGGAGCCATGTTAGATTACGCTTCACGAGGAGATGCATTGGCCTTTGTTTTCGATATTGGACAAGGTTTTTGAAGCTCGGGAACGAAGAGAAAGAAGGAAAGAAAATGACTGCGAAAAAGAGAGAAAACTTACGATGAGAAAGAGAAGTGTAAAAGTGAGCTGTGCAACTTTTAAACACAACTGCCGAATTTACACGACCGAGGCCAGGGATTGATAGTTGCGATCATACTGTGCAATTGATGTATGGTTGATTGACGTGTGCACAGTTATTAGGGGAAACAAGGAGAATGCAACAGTCATTAACTTTACCTTGTTATTATATCTATTTTTCTTCTTCCTCTTTTTCTCCTTCATATCCCTTAATGCCGAAGAAGTTGTCTCATAGTTATAAGTATTACTACATAAAAAGATTACATAACTAAGTGTACCTAAAGGTTTAGCTCCAGTAAACAGCTGCAGCAGAGAAACGTCTGTGCTAATGCTGTTTAATTAAGTTATTAGCAGGTACAGCTCACAGCTCACTGCTATCATTATTGCTCTCGTTATTAGCAATGACAACATCAGTTAGGGAATTAGTAAACATTTTATCAAAATCCTTAATACATTTTAACGACTGACTCATTCCTACCAAAATGCATATTCATTTCCAGCGCAGTATACGTAAATTATTAAATGTTAAGCCTAACGCTAGAATATATTCGCAGAAACATAAATGAATGTTATATTAAGGGGCCCTTGTAATCCTTATTTTTTTCCCCAATTTTCCGGTTTCTGACCTTAATTAAATGCATCACCAGATTCTGTTCTCCCCATTTCTTAATTAAATCAGAAGAGTCACATGATTATTAAAAGTCTCTAAAGATGGAGAATACTACCACGGTTACTAATAAAATAATGATGAAATGATCATCATAATTACTTTATTACGATGATATTAACAACAAACCCAAGAAAAACTAACACATGATCAGACATCAACCAGGAGACGTTATCATAAAAATTCACCCACAAGGCAAGGCTCGCGAGGAAGTCTTGGCCGCTGTCGTCTTAAGGCGCGAGTGTCATTGCCATGCGCCAGTGGCAACGTTGGCGATGGCACGGAATTCCAGGAGAGGAACTTGGGCAGACTGTTGCGCTGCAAAGTTTTAGTTTGTTTTTATTACTATTATTATTGTTATTATTATTATTATTATTATCCTTATTATTACTATTATTATTATCATCATCATCATCATCATCATCATCATTATTATTATCATCATCATTATTAATATCATTATTATTATTATCATTATCATTATTATTATTATCATTATTATTATTATTGTTTTTATTATTATTATTATTATTATTATTATTATTATTATTATTATTATTATTATTATTTTTATTATTACTGTAGACGTCGATGCGTATGTGTGTCTTTGTATTTCTTCATATATCATAACATACCTATAAATCTGGTTGCATACGTGAAAATTATGAAATGCATCTAAATAGATAAAAACAAATAAAGAAAGGCTTTCTTATGTATGAAATAAATATTCTGAAAAAAAAATAAATAAATAACGGCGTCTGTCCCGAAAGAAATATTCGATAAGTAATTAACTCTTTGGCAATTTGCAAAAAAGAGGGAAATCTCAAACAAAAAATATAGCGCTTATAGTAACACCCAACTAGTTTGTTTTTCTTAGAATATTCTAGTGTTTCAATTCCGAATTATTCACTGATGAATAATTAGTTTTAAAAAACGATGGAAATGCTGATGGGTTTATTAAACTATTAAATCTGGATTCATCCTCGTATTAATGTAGTGGAAGTTCTTACAGTTTTATGCATCGCATGAGAATTTTTTTTTTTATTATTATTTTATTATACTTAAAAGTGCTGTGCTATGTGCTCCCTATTACCCTTCCTTTTGTTATTTTGGATAATGTTTATTTTAATTCTTACACAGGGTTAGATATTTCAGATTTTTGTCAACGAATTTAACATAATCAAAATATTTTGGCTATAACATAACGTAAGACTTTCCTTAGTATCGACTATTTTGGATTAATTTATTCAGGAAGATCATTTTTTTTATTGCATTTGATATTTGCTGTCTAGGTTTAGGTTTTTAGTCAGCGGAAACTAACCATAGAGACAATATTAACGGAATTAGAGTGGCGTGTCCTCAGAACAACCCGTCTTCACATAGAATCCACAAATTAGTTATCCTTTACGCGGCAATAATTAACTATTAACTATATCTTTGATATAGTTAATGACGTACCCTACAACCTAAGCCTATTTCTAACAGCTGTTAAATTCTACGGATAGTGGTATTCCTCTTAAATATTCTTATTTTCTTTTCTAGATTTGTGAATCTAAATCCCAAATCCAGATCCAAAGTTCCCGCGTCGCTTAAAGTTAGCGATAATAAATCTAGCGAAAACACGAGCTAGAGGATCGCCTAGCGAAAGTGTAGTCATGGTAATGTTTTCTTGTTTTATTTTCGTTGACGCCTTTTCACGGATGGTTTATGATTTGACTCTAACTTTTAACGCTGAAAAAAAAAGTTTATCGCAAGAGGGTCTGTAAAACTTTTTCGGAAAACATACCTATCTATATATGTTTTAGTGCAACCACTGACCTCCACTTCCGCAACAACTCTTGACTGTCCCTCAAAACACATGGTATATCAATAATAAAAACATGATTGGTTAAATTACACTTAATCTGCATACGCTCCCAGGGGTCACGACTACTTGAATGAAAACAGCTACTAACATAGAAGTTCTACAGTATTGACGATTTTTTTTTCTTTTTTTTTTTTGTTTGTTGTTGTTGTTGTATGTGTTCATTTTTTTTTTTTGTATTTTTATATGTGTGTGTGTGCGTGTGTGTGTGTGTGTGTGTGTGTGTGTGTGTGTGTGTGTGTGTGTGTGTGTGTGTGTGTGTGTGTGTGTGTGTGTGTGTGTGTGTGTGTGTGTGTCTGTTGTGTGTAAAACATTCGACATAACAGGAAAACTAGTAATATTGAGGTAGATTCACGGTACAGCTTACTGCATGACGAAACACTAAGATAATGCATCGCAGCTATGCACTGGGATCATTTTTATGGTGTCACCATCAGAGTGACTTGATAAATGATAGATCAGTTCCCATGCTAAGGTTCTCTAAAATATATCTTGTCTATACGAAAATATATAAATTCAGGCTTTAAATTCTGATGGGGGACAACAGGAAATTTCTTGTTAAATTGATACTCCACAGACGAAGGTAATAATTAATTTACGGCACTGGGAACTCATAATCCCTACACAAGACTTTGCGATGAATATTTAGGTTCACAAGGAACTTATATATATATATATATATATATATATATATATATATATATATATATATATATATATATATATATATATATATATATATATTATATATATACATATACATATATATATATATATATATATATATATATATATATATATATATATATATATATATATATTTTTTTTTTACGACAGGAATCGTGGGGGCAGAGGCCAAACATTCGAGCGGAGTCATCTGCAAAGCTCAACACAAGGAAGCAATGCAATGCCATGCAAAGACAGAGATTTGGTGGTATTGGCATTGATACTTGATCCCTTATCCTTTTGCTTATGGTATATCGAAGTCCATATATTAGGATGCATTATGTATAAGTAATGTTGATTTTATTTTTTTTTTAATGATATCGCCAATGATTGTGTCCAGATCTGTACAAAAGAATGAGTTGTCTTATTTGAAATATCAAACGGAAGTTATATTTGTAATGAATATAAAAAATGCAATAAATAATAGTTAAAATTGGAATCTATACGTAATTTGTAGATTCAATGAAAGTAAGCTTTTTTCAAAAACGAAACCTGGAGAAAAAGAAAGAAAAAAGGGAAGAAATATAAACTAAGTCTTCCGAATATATATAATTACATAGTGATGTAATTATAATTTATCTTCAGACTATAAACGACGTTATCAAGACTAGTCCTCGAGTAAAGCAACTATTCCACAGGCTTTTCAAGTCTATGATACTCTTTACTGCGTAACATAGTTGACCCTAATACACGAACTATTGTTTGTAAATAAGATAGCGTTAATTCGCATAAAAAAATCTGTTACCAAAGAACGTATACTTTCTCTTAACGAAGAAAAAAAAAGTCAAGAAATTCACACCGGACTGTGAATTAGTTCAGTCTAATGCGAATTACGTCGTAGGTCCTCTCGTTTCTAAGTTGACCAGGTATATATATATTCGCAGAAACATAAATGAATGTTATATTAAGGGGCCCTTGTAATCCTTATTTTTTTCCCCAATTTTCCGGTTTCTGACCTTAATTAAATGCATCACCTGATTCTGTTCTTCCCATTTCTTAATTAAATCAGAAGAGTCACATGATTATTAAAAGTCTCTAAAGATGGAGAATACTACCACGGCTACTAATAAAATAATGATAAAATGATAATCATAATTACTTTATTACGATATTAACAACAAACCCAAGAAAAACTAACACATGATCAGACATCAACCAGGAAACGTTATCATCAAAATTCACCCACAAGGCAAGGCTCGCGAGGAAGTCTTGGCCGCTGTCGTCTAAGGGCGCGAGTGCCATTGCCATGCGCCAGTGGCAACGTTGGCTATGGCACGCAATGCCAGGAGGGGAACTTGGGCAATCTGTTGCGCTTGAAAGTTTTAGTTCGTTGTTGTTGTTATTATTATTATTATTATTATTATTATTATTATTATTGTTATTATTATTATTATTATCATTATTATTATTATTATTATTGTTATTGTTATTATTATTATCATTATTATTATTATCATTATTGTTATTATTATTTTTTTATTATTATTATCATTTTTATTATCATTATTATTATTATTATTATTATTATTATTATTATTATTATTATTATTGTTATTATAATTATTATTACTATTATCATCATCATTTTTATCATCATTATTTTTATTGTCATTATTGTTATTATTATTATTATCATTATTATTATCATTATTACTGTATACGTCGGTGCGTATGTGTGTCTTTGTATTTTCCATATGTCATAACATTCCTATGAATCTGATTGCATACGTGAAATAAAAACAAATAAAGAAAGGCTTTCTTAAGTATGAAATATATATTCTAAAAATAAAATATATATATATATAAAATAATAATAATAATAACGGCGTCTGTTACGTAGGAGATATTCGATAAGTTTTTAAGTCTTTTGGCAATTTGTAAAACAGAGTGATATCTCAAACAAGGTAGTTATAGTAAGTAACACACAACTAGTTTTTTTTTCTTAGAATATTCTAGTGTTTCAATTCCGAATTATTCACTGATAAATAATCAGTTTTAAAAAACGATGGAAATGCTGATGGGTTTATTGAACAATTAAATCTGGATTCATCCTCGTATTAATGTAGAGAAAGTTCTTACAGTTTTATGCATCGCATGAGAGTATTTTTTATTTATCTATTTATTATTTATTTATCTATTTATTTATTTTTTTTTTTTTTTTATTCTTTGATTATACTTAAAAGTGCTGTGCTATGTGCTCCCTATTACCCTTCCTTTTGTTACTTTGGATAATGTTTATTTTAATACTTACACAGGGTTAGATATTTCAGATTTTTGTTAACGAATCTAACATAAACAAAATATTTTGGCTGTAACATAACGTAAGCCTTTCCTTGGTATCGTCTACTTGGGATTAATTTTTACTTAGTGTAAGTAATTTGTAAATCATTTAGTCTAGGTCACCGACATTCAGGAAGTTGATATTTTTTTATTGCATTTGATATATGCTGTCTAGGTTTAGGTTTTTAGTCAGCGGAAACTAACCATAGAGACAATATTAACGGAATTAGAGTGGTGTGTCCTTAGAACACCCCGTCTTCACATAGAATCCACAAATTAGTTATCCTTTACGCAGCAATAATT